>NQII01011338.1:0-28577 GCA_002778355.1 Clitarchus hookeri
GTGGTTTCAGTTTTCCATGGTTTTTCAAAATTACTCCAGACAAATGCCAGGATGGTTTCTTGTTCCAGGCAATTGCTGTTCTTTCTCCGTCCTGGGGCCGCGGTGGTGTAGCGGTTAGATTACTCTCCTCCCACCTAGGCGAACCGGGTTGGATTCCCGTCGGGGTCGCTCCCAGATTTTCGCATGTGGGAATCGTCCTGAACGACGCCGCTGGTCGGTGCGTTTTCTCGGGATATCACGTTTCCCTCGCCTTTTCATTCCGGCGCTGCTCCAGACTCACTTCGCTTCACCCTCACTGTCTCTCAAGACCTCGATGTTAAGAGCCGCCCAAATCTCTTCACTCACCCCATATGCTTATGTAGTTATACATCTTGTGNTCTCAAGACCTCGATGTTAAGAGCCGCCCAAATCTCTTCACTCACCCCATATGCTTATGTAGTTATACATCTTGTGTAAATTTTTGCACAAGTTAATCAGAGGCTATTTTCCTATATTGCGAAGCTTATGCAGTTGACTAGAAGCCTGCCATATCTTAACTCACGNAAGTTAATCAGAGGCTATTTTCCTATATTGCGAAGCTTATGCAGTTGACTAGAAGCCTGCCATATCTTAACTCACGTTTTAGCATTTTTAAATGGCATATTGCTATATTTTTATGCTTATTTTTTAAAATATTGAAACGTAACATTAAAACAAGGCCTTGGTGATGGACAGAAGTCGTGTTTAGGATGACAAACAACGTTATTCATTGCCAAGAGGAAATATTCACTAGGTACTTGTTTTTTTTTTACTGTTCACCGGTTTTTTTTAAGTTCATCATCATTATGGGTTATTAGGTAGATTACATTCTTAACTTATAATTTTTCATAGCTTTTCATGTAATTGGGGAAAAGGAACAAAGAAATTAAATGAACTAACAAGCTCTATAGTATAACGTACCTAGGATTACACAAACTTAATGCGGAACAGCCTAAACTTTTTAAAATACAGTCCTTGTAATTGAGACATACATTTCAAAAATATCCAGCAAAAGCCTTTAATCACTGAATGAACAATTTTGAAATAACTAGATAGAAATTGTGTTCATAAATTTTTTCGGAGGTGCTGTCAATTTTTAGCCTACTTTCCCAACGAAAGAAAGGTTTATTAGATCACTTTCCTGTCTGTGTAGGTGTGTGTGTGTCACCTAAACATTTTTGAACGCGTGGACCTATTTTCACCACACTGGGTACACCTATAGTACTTCGTAAGTCCATCCAACTCTTATAGTTTTCGACCACGCCCTGTGCTTACTTTCAAAATGGCGACCATTTTATAATTTTGTGTTATTTATCGCGAACCATTCAACGGATTTATACCAAATTTTGTATGTTGGCAGTGCATCATTCAAACATTGTATTTAGAGATGGATATTGTTGTTGGTCCGCCATTTCGGAAGCTAGCATTACATGAAAAATTAAGCCTTTACGGGATCTCAAAAACTACTCAACTAATTGTCGTCAAATTTGGCACCTAATACTATGGTAGATCATGTAAACGTATGCAGTTTATATAGATTAGGCCTTGGCACTTATTTTCAAAGTGGAGGTCATACAAATATTTGAGGTTAATTTGTTATATCTACCATACCATTCAACAAATTTAGACAACATTTTGCATACTGAAATTATCTATTAAAAGCATATTCGCCAACACAACTACTTCTGTCCACCATCTTGTAAGATAGTGCCACACGAATAGTACAGGGACATGAGTGTTATAGCACAAGAGGTGTGAGGTGAGGATTGGCGGATTATTCGCCGCAATCTTGAATTGTATCATGGTGGCTATCTTGGATGATGTCACCACTCCTATGATGCCACCACCAGTAATGATGTCACCACTCCAATGAAATCACCACTTTTATGACATCGCCACTACTTCATGCTCTATCATTCCTTCCCACCTGTGTCATAACCTCTGACCACCATCTTGTTTCATTTGCTGCAGGCAGCCATCTCGGATGTCGTCTGCTGTTGGCAGCCATATTTTTTAGTTTGCTGTAGGCAGCCATCTTGTTTCGTTTTCTGTAGGCTGCCATCTTGTCTCGTCTGCTGTAGGTTATCTTCTTCGTAGTTCCCTCATCTAAGTCGATGAACAACACACCAGAGAGCGCATCTGTCGCATGCATATTTATCACCTCTGTTCGACAGCCAATTTTGATTTAAGTCGTCGAGCGACACCTCCAATTATCTGGAGGAGGGTGGAATCGAACTGCCGGACCTTGCCTATAATGTCGTCTCAGTTATCGGAGCAGTCTAGAGAGTAGGATGTTAAAAGACATAATTGCAGCTCATTCCTTCCATCATCATCACTCCTCAAAAAATTTTTATTACTAGTAATAGTCCACTAGAGTGGACATCTGTCGCATTCTCCCCACACACCATCTTGGCTTAAGTCGATGAACGACATGCTAAGTGGATTGATTATAATTTATTTAATATGTATTATACTCAAAAAATTGTTTTTAATGTATGTATGAGGAGGAGGAGGAGGAGGAGGAAGAAATGTGTTTATGTTGGTTTAAGATTATGAGCTTCGAATAGCTTGCAATTCAATCATTTTCTGTATGTAAATAAATATTTTTCATCTGCATACCTCCACATATACTATAAAAGGTATACAAATGCAAAATGAAAATACAATTAGTGCTACATCACATGATGGCTAAGGATTAAACTAAGAAATAAAATGTAGTTATTTAAGTTGTTATTTATTCACAAAATTCATCGGAAGCCAATACAGTTATAAATAGAGTATTATTTTGTCTGAATTATTTTCTTGAAATATATGTACTTAATACTTTTAGCATCGCTAATTAGAGCCCGTGACATTTCCACTATCTTCTTGCTCTTTCACCCCTAGGTCCATTTGGGAGAGACCCTAGAAGGATCAAATGGTAACCTAGAAACAAACAACTCACAAATATATTTGTTGTGAAAACAAAAAACACACATGATGAAATGTTGCCCTCACTCTTACTGCTCGCATTGTAACAATGCCAATAGCTCTCCAGGCATTGAGACTGAAGTCCACACAACATTCTTGCAACCATATTGTAGAGCGTTAAAATATTTTAAAAATCATAATTAACGTCACCTAGCAAGCTTAAAAATAATTCTCCAATGTCCTGAGAGTATTGTGCAGGCGAGCTTACAATGCCTAAACTTAAGAAAACAACATCGAAACTAAGGAAAAACAATTCTGAAACTGAAGAAAACAACGAAGAGAAAAAAACTGACACCAAAAGGATGGAGAAATTATTTAAGTGAAGAATGAGAGTAACTGGAGATAAGATGACACATGAAAAAGTTAATTACCAACCCTGATAATTTACAGTGTAGATAACAAACAATCGTTTCAAGTGTTTCCCATCTCTCTTTTCTGGTCGAAGCATCAAAATCCTGTCAGCACCATGTATATACACACATGGTGGAGAAAAAGAGCAATATTGGTGTCTATATCAATTCAAACATATTTACAGTTTCTCTTCACAGCTGTGAGGCAGCGTATGTACACCATCATTCATTTTGAACCTGTTATCATCCATCCAAGTGAGTGATAATTTATTGGAACACTCAGAATGAAGTATGCGACGAGAGATTATATTATGCATTTTTGCATCTGATAAAGGTCTGTTCCTGCAGAACTTCAGGTAATCTTGGAAAGTATTCTTCTTCACGACACACTTTTGTACACCTTTGGCTCTATTTGCTTCTCTGTCCCTACATTTGTACGATTACATTTTAGCTCGCAGGCCAACAAAATTACTCATCAACCCATTGCACTCCTCCTTAAATCTGCCAACTACTTTTTGTTGGCAGATGAGTAGCAAGGGTGAGAGATGGGATGGCAGCTGGTATCAAACTCATTAAGAAAAACAGGATCACTGTCCAAGTCGTGATAGAAGTCATCTGTTATTATTTCGTAGATGAACAAATCTTTGTCCATGTATGTGAAGTGAAGATTGTTGTTGCTGTACTTCTTCATGACACTGTAGTGGAATTCATACATCAGTGTCTTCAATAGGTTCCGGACAGCAAAACCAGCATAGATTGGCTTATCGAAAAAAATGCCTTCTTTGTCCAGTTTTACCAATACGAGTGATTCACTGTAGTGTGTTCTATCTAGAGGTGAGCCGATATGGTTTTTGAGCCTTTTCCGATATTGCCGATACAAACTTACCGATATTGCCGATACCAATACCGATACTGCCTTGACAAGGAAAAATAACATTATTGCAAGTTTCAAAAAATAAAAACCTTCAAATAGTGCGTACATTCAATGTGCCATCTTAAGTTTGTGGTACTATAGGACCTTGATGATATACCGCCTCTCAAAACCAAACATTTGCAAATATTGTAAACAGTTTTGCATTCTTGCGTGTTGCTTACGGTACAAAGAAATTCCACAAATCACTTTTTATTCCAGCCATATCATTTGTTTATTGCTGGCACACGTAAATAATTTCACCACGTTCGTACCCTAACCTAACACTGTCATGTTACTACAGCAAACAAACCAACAAAACAAACAAAAAAAAGGCACAGCCAGTTGGGTACTTTAATAAAAACCAATTAAAATAGTGATTATTTTAATAAAACCAAATAGTGAAACCTCTGTTATTCGTTTTTCATGGGACCTACTGAAAAAAACTCAGCATGCGGGAAAACTCAATATGTGGACCTCTCCCCTCAAAAAGTAAAACCTAACCTAAAAAAAAAAATATATATTTTCATCCTTGGGTATACTGAATTGATTACCTGTAATGAACAGTGGGCATATATTAAATACTGGATGAAAAAACATATCTCAATCATTCAATATAAGTATTGTATTATAAAATATTGAAATGCACTTAANGCACAGCCAGTTGGGTACTTTAATAAAAACCAATTAAAATAGTGATTATTTTAATAAAACCAAATAGTGAAACCTTTGTTATTCGTTTTTCATGGGACCTACTGAAAAAAACTCAGCATGCGGGAAAACTCAATATGTGGACCTCTCCCCTCAAAAAGTAAAACCTAACCTAAAAAAAAAAAAATATTTTCATCCTTGGGTATACTGAATTGATTACCTGTAATGAACAGTGGGCATATCTTAAATACTGGATGAAAAAACATATCTCAATCATTCAATATAAGTATTGTATTATAAAATATTGAAATGCACTTAATTTCGAAAACCGCCGAATGTTTACATAAAATTCCCTAAATTTCTGCCAAATGTAAAAAAAAGTGGCAAAAATCAAACTAACTTTATTAAAAACAATGATTTAAAACAGAAACGTGTTAAAAATGGTTGAGTTTGAAATGAAAAAATCCGATTTTTTTTAATTATATTTTACTTCGCTAAAAAATTCCGTTGCCCGCAAAATGTTTTTAAATTTCGCCAAATTAAATAACATTCGCCATCTTGTGTGACAGTTGATATCACTGCATTACTCTTTTAAAAAGTTACTAGCGTAATTATATCTTAACAGAATTAATCAGTGAAATCATATTGTTCCAATTTAATGTTGGTAATTTACATGATTATTTACCGTACTGACCTAAAAATTATTACGTGTCCATTGTGGAACGAGAGTAAATTTCAAATCCGTTCAGTCCGTTATAAATGTCTGGTTCTGGTCCTTACCACAAACATTAAACATACGTGTTTTATTTGCGCGAATATTGTTTGTTGACTTGAAACAAAGAAATGACTACAATTATTATGTTTTACCTGTTTCTCGACGTGAGTTATTAAAAAAAAAATAGTGATTGAATTATCAAAAATAAATTACGTGGTGGTTAACAATTGCAACGTTTCACGACAACTCGTGTATAGCATTTGAGGTTAGGGAGTGTCTGTTTACCTGCTTTTGGCGCTACTGAATTTTGGTAGTACTTATTTTAAGATAGTTTTTTCACAGATAAACAATAGTTCCGAATATATTTTGGTTTTCGGACAGAATATCTGATCGATGGATGCGGGTAAATTAATGATTTAAGGGCATAATAGCATGCGGTTTTTTTTTTAACCATGTTTATATAAGATATTTGTTCCCTGGTAGGTTTTTTTAAATGACTATGCCCTTTTGCTGAAACGGGAACGCAACCACGAGATTTCACTGTAGTGAACAAAGCACTCCAATTATGGCAAGTTGAAAACATCATCATCTTAGAGATTCTTAGGGCAAAATATCGGTTATAATATCGGCGATTTAAACATGAATTGCGCACAATTCCGATAATTACGATATCGGCCGGCTTCGATATATCGGTACCGGTATCGGCTCAGCCCTAATTGCTATGTCCCAGTACTCACTGCATGCGAACTCCATAGCCTCCTTGGCACTAATGAGTTCGGCTCTTCCCTTGCCGTATGTCTTACGACGAGACATTAATTGCAGCATCGCCACATCACCTCACCCTTATCTAATTGGAATACCACACGTTTACTACAATGATTTTTGGAACTTTCATGGCTTTTTCTCGTAAATAAAGCACCTAATGTATTTTTACGTAAAAGTATTTTCTACTTAATTTTGACCATAGATTCATGTGGTGCAGTCCGTATCCGTGAGTTGCCTGACTCCTGCATAGTATTTTCCTGTACAGTAGATTTTACATGTACTGAAAACGCATGTACCGAAAAGTGTATACAACTGAAGTTTTCAGTGCTCCCGGCAAAAATCCAATATATAAATAATGTTAAAATTATCAGCTTTTATTGTTTATTGAATATTGCATCAATTGAATGATCTTTTGGTTCTGTCACATAAGATTTCATGCAATGATAATTTTTAAACAGTTTGTTTATGCAAACATCTAACAACTGAGTGCGAAATACATCAAGTGTAGTGCCCTCCTCTCCAATTCAGCTGATGATGCTTCGGAGTGAGCCAGTCAGGTGTAGCCTTGCTTCCTCCCTTCGGTCTGGGACTGCCTTATTTACCGCATTGTAAGCCAACCTTTCATTACCAATTTAGATCCTCCAAAATCACGCCTCTTCTGAGAATCGCAACCAACAATATTACATTCAATTCGACCAAGTATATATAAAAACCAAGCTGGTAAAATGGACAGCATATATTTATATACCAGTACTGCTTACAGACCTAATACCAATTTAATAAAGTAGTCCCAGTTCATAAATATGTGCAGTTTTAAGCGCACCCCCTTATCGCTCGGCTGGATCTGACCTTCTAACAAGGTCACTGCAGTGTGGATATACTGCCTGGATTAAGTAAGCTTCGACTGTCCTCTATGATGCTTAGCAAAGCTCGTTTCCTCCCCTTACATGGCTGGCGGGGTGGGAGCTAGGTAGTTGCCTAGCAACATCCTTGCACTCTATCCCTGGGTGCCAACTAATTTGAAAGGGTNGGCGGGGTGGGAGCTAGGTAGTTGCCTAGCAACATCCTTGCACTCTATCCCTGGGTGCCAACTAATTTGAAAGGGTAGGGGTACATTTTTTTCACTCCTCCCACTGCTGGTGCTTCCCCTTCACCGCCTTGCCGATATCATCGATAACCTCTCCGCATGCTCTCAGCTGATAGAGAGCGCATTAGACATTCAAAATTCGGCTTGTATTCTGTATTATATAATTTTTTTTGACGTGACAACGTCTTAAATTAGGTTGCGGCTGGGAGTCACTTATGAAAAAGTGTAACGCTCGNGAGGGGTACATTTTTTTCACTCCTCCCACTGCTGGTGCTTCCCCTTCACCGCCTTGCCGATATCATCGATAACCTCTCCGCATGCTCTCAGCTGATAGAGAGCGCATTAGACATTCAAAATTCGGCTTGTATTCTGTATTATATAATTTTTTTTTCAGAGGGTTAGAAAGTTTTGGGTCAGCTTGCATTCTGTGTCAGCTTACAATCAATTACATACAGTAAGATGACTACGTTACATGTAACACGCATCACACTACACTTTCAAGTGTACGGTGGTCTTCTTGGGTAGAATACTGCGATGCTTCACAAGTCACATAACCTCCACGTACAGAATAAAAACACCTGGGCTAAATATTGCTTCTTTCAGATTAAAGCAGTGAAAATTCAAGTTATAAGGGCGTACATGTGTATCTAGAACAATTTGCAAAAGTATGGTGTTCATGATTTATATAAACTTTGAAAACAACTAGGAAATCACCATAACCTCCAAAATGAAATGTCTATGGGAGATGTAGACATAAGATCTTGAGAGCTGAGGAGGGTAAAGCAAGGTGAGTATAGAGCAGTGTTGGAACGCACGGGTGGGGGAAACAGGATATCCACAAGAAAACTTGCTGACCAGCAGCATTTTATGGTATGATTTCCACATGTGAAAATCCAGGGGGCGACCCCAACAGGAATCAAACCCTGTTCGCCTTGATGGAAGGCGAGTAGTCCAACCACTAAAGGAACACAAAAAACTGTGGCAATGTAAACCTCCCTAAATGTTTTAAAATTTTAAAAACAAAAAATATGGTAATGCTAGCCTAACTTCTATTAAACTTTTGTACTCATTTCTACGAGAAAATTATATATACAGTATCTTATTTTTAAAAACATGAGTTAGACACTGCAAAAATTAAACGAAACACATGAAAAGCAAATATCATCCCTATTATAATTAGCCAGTGAGATCACATGGTGCACACACAGAGCTAGACATTGACAAGTTTTTCCCTCACGTGAACATTACACGGAATCATTACGATAGATCTCATTAATATACCTTAGACAAGGTGTAGCCGACTTAAATAAAAACATCCTACTCATTACATGAAACGTGATATCACAATCCCAGCCTTACATGCCTGATGAGTGGGTACGTGGTTACCAAACAACCAGCATGCCATACTCGTGTCCCCCCCTCTTATCTATCTCTCCCTCTCCCCTATCTATCCCCCTCTCCAACCCAATCACACTATCGATCTCTCCTATTTTTCCCATCTCCTCTCCATCTCGCCACCTCTGGATCTCTGGACATATATATATATATACGTATATCTCCCTCTCTCTCCCCTTATTACCCCCACTCTTTCCCTACATCTCCCCCCTTCCTCCTGCACCGTCCCTCACTCTCACCCTCTATCTCTCCTCCTCTCTCCCCCTCCCTCACTCCTAACTCTCCCCCTCTCTCAGCCTCCTACACACTCCCTCACCATCTCTCTCAGCTGCACACCTTTCTTCAATCAAGACCAATGGCCGCCAATCCGCCAGTCCGCCAATCAAGACCAATGGCCGACCGCACCTGGTCATCACTGACTTCAAGGATGCCATGTGCCGCTAGGGATCGCGAATCCGTCGTTCCAGAGAAGCCGGACCAACAGCCCTCAGCGGGCACTCTTCAGCAACGCCAGCCACAACGGCACCTCTGCCCAAGGACTGGGCACCAGCTCCGGCCGACAGCAGCTCCACCAGCAGCAGAGCAAGGAGCTACCTACCCCAAGCCACATCCAGTACAGGTACACCCATTGCAATGTGCCAACTAGTACGCTGGACAGCTAAGCCCACGACTGACTTTGTGCTGTGCAGTCAAGCCACGCGCCCTGTCTTAGATACTGGCAGAGGCCCGGTCAGCAGTCAATAAGGTCAACCAGTTTAATCACCCGTGTCTCTGACTGATACATCAAAACCTTGACCGACCATGATGTCATCGTCAGCTACCCGACGTCACGCGTCAACCATTTGCTTTGAAATACTAGTGAAGATAGGTGTGATTATTTTGAGCAATGGATAATCTTACAATTTTGCCAGCAAGCACGCGTGGCGGAGAGAGAGGATGATGCTCTTTTTTTTGCTGGGAGGAAGAAAGGTGCATGGCTGAGAGAAACAGAAAGAGGAAGGAGAGAGAGAGGGGATGCAAGGTACCAACACTGGTTGCTAGGTCACCGCTTATCTTCTTGTCAAGCATGTAAGGGAAGGTAGAAAGCCCAGACTCACCATGCCACAGACATGTTGGGAAGACTACACGTTGCAGAGCAATGATAAACAGCAACGCGCGTGACATATTAATTTATTTATTTATCTTCACACAAACCTCAATACATATTGAATGTGACTTGTCAAAATAGAAATATAAGAATACAAATAAACTGTTAGTTGTCAAAAATACAGACTACACAAATGAAATATAATACATAAACAAAATAGGACAATAATCTGTCAGATGTTAATAGTTTCCACACACAAATAACAGCAATCTATTAGTTGCCAGTATATGGAATACTACATGTAGGTGTAAGTTATCAAAATATGAAATCAAAATATGAAAAATTTTGAAATACAATATCCATTACAATACAAATACATGAACAAAAAACAAAACACTCTGTTGGTTGTCAATCATTGTTTTTGTCACTTAAATATTCATCTACTGTATAATATGTTTTTGTCATCAGATATATTTTCTATTTCATTTTAAATTTTCTAACATCAAAATGTTTTAGATTTGCAGGTAATCTGTTTATTAGTTTTATACCTGCGTAATAGGGACTTAGTGCATAATCCAGTTACATCCAGTTACTATATGTTTGCATAAACAATCAGCTTAAAAACGATTGTTGCAGGAAATCTTAGATGACTTACCAAAATATATTTTGATTGACGCAACATCCGATAAACAATACAAGCGGGTAGCTTTATCATTATTTATATAGGTTATTTTGCTGGGACCACTGAAAATTAACTGTGGATACGGTTTATCGGCACATGCGTTTTTGGTACAACGAGAATCCACTGTAGTATTTTATCACATGCATCTCAGTTACTCGTATACTAAAATCCTGGACATATAGAATTTTTTGAAAGTCCTCTGATAAACAGTAGATAGAGAATCCACTAAATTAATTATAAAATTTCAAATCTACTTGTGTATTTTGTATAGAGATTCTATTGTATTTGTAGCTTACTTTAGAAAGTACAATATTGTTTTCATGATTCCTGTAAATTTAAAATATGAGCAAGAGAGAAAAAAACATATATATACTAAAAATAATACCCCTAGAAAGCTGGGAAAAAGAAACTGTAATAAGAGATCAGGGCAAAAATAGGTACTAATATGTAAATCTCTCGGAAAACTAACAACCGGCTGCCATCTTGCAAAAACACTGATCTTCTTTACTTGAGTCAGACTTGCAAACTGNATACTTGTGTATTTTGTATAGAGATTCTATTGTATTTGTAGCTTACTTTAGAAAGTACAATATTGTTTTCATGATTCCTGTAAATTTAAAATATGAGCAAGAGAGAAAAAAACATATATATACTAAAAATAATACCCCTAGAATGCTGGGAAAAAGAAACTGTAATAAGAGATCAGGGCAAAAATAGGTACTAATATGTAAATTATTGACATATAAAAAATATTTTAAATAATACCAAATGATTAAGAAACCTATTGTTGATTTCACTAACATCTGAAGAACGTGGAGAACCATTAAACGAAACATTTTGCTCGAATTTCTCTCGGAAAACTAACAACCGGCTGCCATCTTGCAAAAACACTGATCTTCTTTACTTGAGTCAGACTTGCAAACTGTTGCAGCACACAATTTTAGTGATGAAGTCACACAGTACTATTTACAACACAAACAACACTGTTAAAAACTCAACATCCTCCCTGAACAAAAACCGTTTTCTTTACTGGGAAGGAAGTGGACACATGCTGGAGAACACCTTGTTCTGTGGGAATAGAGGCTACTCAAATGACTCCCTCTGGTCTTGGGTTAACTTCAGTAACCCGTCCCAACTTCCACTTGGTAGGAGGTAACTGATCATCCTTAACCAGCACGAGGGTGCCCACAGTGTTGGACGACTGTTGATCTGGCCACTTGGACCTCTGCTGCAGAGTATGCAGATAGTCTTGACTCCAGCATTTCCAGTAAGTTTGGTGTATTTGTTGGATTAGTTGCCAACAATTTAAGCATGAAAGAGTGGTGTTAGTCAGCTCAGGTTCTGAAATTGCTGTCAAAGGTTCGATTACCAGGAAATGTGAAGGCATCAAAGCAGTAAGGTCATTAGGATCATCACTAACAGAACAGAGGGGGCAGAAATTAAAAATTGCCTCAATCTGAACAAACAAGGTTCTCAGTTCTTCGTAGGTCAAAATTTGGCTGCCAACAGCATGTGATAAGTGCCTTGTAACAGATTTCACTCCCGCCTCCCATAATCCCTCAAAATGAGGTGCCGCTGGATACCTTCAGATGCTAAGTTTGTCAACATTTGTTGGTGATATGCATCAGAGATTTAAAAACTGTACAGCTCTCCCAGCACTGCCGTAGCCCCAACAAAATTTGTGCCTTGGTCTGAATACACATGAGCGCAGATTCCCCGATGGCCTGTCATTCTCTTGAGTGCTGCTAGGAAGTGCTCTGTGGACAGTTCCAGGTGCAGTGTCTTTGTACTCATGCACACGAAAAGGCAATATGCCTTGTAAGATTTTGCACCTCTCAATCTCACCATGGTGATCATAAATGGACCAACATAACTAACCCCAACAAGCAGGAAAGCTCGAGCTTGGTGCACTCTGCAGCTAGGCAAGTATCCACTGGAGGGGCACACGGTTGTGGCGAATGGCAGAAGCATTGATTACACTGTTTCAGCCTGTGTTTAATGGTGCAACAAGCACCCGGTATCCAATAATTCTGACAGAGAACAATGAATGTACGAACAGAGGGCCTGCATGAAGATATTTTTTATGTGCAGAATCGATGAGTAATAAACTGAAATGATGCTTGGCAGAAAGTAACCATGGATGCTTTTGTTGGTAACTTTGGGAAGAATTCTGTAGGCAGCCTCCCACTTGCGAAATCCTCCTCCATCCACAAATGGATTTAGGTCGCACAGCTGGTTGGCGAGTTGTTTCCTTGTCTGCAAATTCTCAATTTCCTTGCTGAAGCTCGTCGCCTGCACAATTTTGACCAAAGCAAGGAGAGCCTACTTTAGCTCAACAGTGGTGAGCGGCCCTCGGCTGGGGTGACTTGAACGACAATTGTTCAAAAATCTAAAACAATATCCGATAATCATTTGTAACTTAATTAGAAAAGAGAGTTAGTGAAAGGAAAAGAATCCATTTTTATTACTGTAACTGCAAAGACCTGTTGCTATCTCTCCAATTCCACCTCTTCAAAAATTTTCTAGAGGTTTATTGGCTTCACTAGCTTTAGTGGGAGAGGAGCACTGAGATAACCAGAGAGGTCCTTTCCACCATAGAGGGTGGTCAACAAGTTGAGATAGAGGGTGGTCAACAAGTTGAGAAGGCACAAGCCCCTGGAGGCACAATCCGCTGGGTTTTCCTCTGATCGAACATGCACCCAGCGCATGGTTGACACAAGAGAGTGGATCTCACCAATTCAATTACGTACAAAGGTCTATTCTACCCAAAGATAAAGTACAGCAGCATATCATCTTTCTGAAGCATCTATAAATACGTGCAATCATTAGGATGTAGTAGAATTTGACGATACATCTGTCGTATATCTGCGGTAAGTGCCACCAAATGAAGCCGGAAACGGAGCAAAACTGTTACAAGATCAAGCAATAGCGTCTGTCCAACAAGTAAATGATCATTGAGAGATTCCCCATTACTGGCACGGGCTGATGCATCAAACACCACTCAGCATGATACTTAAACTACCTGGGCGAGTTGCACTATGGTGAGGGATGAAGTAATCATTGGCACATGGCCGTGAAAGCTCCCCAAGCAATTCCATACGGCTTTGGTCGAGATAATCCTACAGGAACATATGATACTCCACCTTTAACCTTTAATTTTGAGCAAGTTTGTGTTCCAGGGACAGAATTCTATGAGATGCCACTGTCTTGGAGTCTCCCAAGTTGGGGCGGGGCGTTCATTCTTGAAAGGCAATGCTACATATAGCTTCTATTTGGGTCACAAGAACACATTTCTTCAAAGAAGGCTTCTGCTTGTCTATTTTCTTTAGTTCGGATGGTATGATGGGTTGGCACTTTTTCTACTTCCCAAAAACATTTTAATTAAGTTATCTGCTGGTTCAATAGAGGATAAAAAAAAAGGTTTGGAGTAATGTTTCCAAACATGAACCTTGATTAAACTTTCCCATTAACAGCCATCCCAAATTGGTATTTATGGCAACGGGCTCTCCTGGGGATCCATGAATTCGACCTTCAAGAATAATTTTGGGGAACACTTCTGCACCAAGCAGCATATCAATCTGTTGGGGTTTATGAAAATTGGTATCTGCCAGGATCAGGTTGGACAAGTGAGGCCACACCTGCTTCTGGATAAGTGCCTGAGGAATGGAAGATGCGATTTGAGAGAGCAAAACAGATTCAATAACAATTCCCGCAACTTTACCCACAAGTGGCTTTATCTTACAACTTGTAAGATAATGCTGGAAGAGGTGTTTGGCCTAATGCAGTCAATGGTGAACTATGACGAGAATAAGTAAGATGCAATCTCTGTGAAGGCATTCCTCAGTAATGAAGGAAGCTTGTGAACCAGGGTCCATAAGAGCTATAACAGTGTGTGGCTGACCTGATATAACTAACACCTTGACTACTGTTATGGATAGAAGCACTGTGGGCGACTCAATCTGGGTTCCTATGCAGTACACTGACTTAGTGGTACTGTTGTCACTACTCGGTAAGTCTGATTTACTGTTATCACTACTAGGGAAATCTGAATTTTCACTATCATTCCTAGAGCCAATGGTTGCTTGCGAAGAGACATGCAAGAGTGTGTGATGACTCTTCCTGCATGTCCGGCATTTGAAATTAGAAAAACGATCCCTCATGATGTGGCCAGTCTTCAGACTGTTTATACAAAGGTTCAATTCCTTCACACGATGTAGCCGTTGTTCACTCAAAAGTTGAAGAAAGGATTCACATTTGACAATGGAGTGCTCACCTTTGCAGTGTACACAGTTTTGAGAATCTAGTTTCAAGTTACTCAAGACAAATTTCGAGTTTCCGGCAGCCTCAGTAGATTTCTTACTCTCCCGTCCTGGAGAACCACTACCCCGTTACCTTCCATTACTCTTGACACTCTCGGATACTTGTGACTGTCTTTCTAAAAACTACATAAATTTTTGATACAAAGGCATTTGATCTTGTGGTACAGAGAGTTCCCAATGTTTCCTTAGTTTTGAATCAAGTTTACGCACTAATAAATGCAGCAGTACTACATACCCATGATTTGTAGGGAGTCCTAAGACCTTCAAGGCACCCATATTTCCATAACTATACTAAGCAAATCTTTAATAGATTGTACAGAATCTGTGTGCATTGAAGATTTGAAGATGGCATCTAAATGGTGTGATGCTATCACTCTTGCTGATTATACCTTTGCACCAGGAGATCCTTTGCAGCTTCGTAATTGGCATTTGTCACTGGCAAGGCACTAGCTTCCCCTTGCAGCCATAATGACTTCAGGCACAAGAATTGTTCCCCTGCATGCAACTGGTCATTGCTATGCACCAGCATAATAAATAAGTCATAAAAGGATTGCCACTGTGTCATGACCCCATTTAATGTTGGCAGTTGTATAGCTGGCATTTTTAGCGCAGATGTCTTGTCTTTATCTTCCCTTTCAGCACTAATCCTAGGATTTAAATTGATTTCCAGCATGTGCTTCATATAATCAATTTCAAAATAAACTATGTCAAATTCATCCCACAATGACGTAGATTCAACCGACTTGAGGGGTTCATAACTGAAACAAAGTACCTCCAAGTCTGAGATATTGGTTTCAAATTTGTGTTTGATTTTTTCAATTTCCTTGCACATTGACCGAAAGAAAGCACATTTTTCACTGTCTTCAGGGTTTGCTAGCGCTTTTCTTTAAGTTCATCCTTCATTGGTGCAACTGCAGTTTTGTTTTTAAGACATGTTCTTCTGATATGATGGACAATTTCTTTATTGGTGTCTCGGTAAGATGCACAAAAGGATTTGACAAGAATTCACTGTCAAAATTTTAGTGCGAAGGTTCTTTGCGTACACATTCACTCAACCTCACTTTGCAATTTTTACTCGTCACAAATAAAGTTTTCCTAGAGGACGTGCTAAAAATTTACATATATGAACACCATAATTAACTCAAGGAAAAAACAACTGAGGTGGCCGACACAATTTGATACACGAATATCCCGTAACAGCGCGTGCTCATGCGCCTTTCACCATTTGTCCCTTGAAACACATACAATGAAACAAAAACTTGGTTGATGTTCGTGTAATCCAGCCCGGAGGACCATGTTGATTTTGCTAACATCTGAAGAACCCGGAGGACCATGTTGATTTTGCTAACATCTGAAGAACCCGGAGGACCATGTTGATTTTGCTAACATCTGAAGAACCCGGAGGACTATAAAATAAAACATTTTGCTATAGTTTCTCTCGGAAAACTAACTACAGACTTGAACTGTCGCAGCATAAAATTTTAGTGAACAAGTCACATAGTACTATTTACAACACAAACACCTACAGTTATTAAATATTTGTTTAGCATCAATACCTCTCCCTTTCATACAATATCCAAGTGGACTTTAATAAAGCATTAACAGCGTACTTCAACATTGTTAGATGTGCAAGACTTGTAACAGCAGACAGTTTTTACCCAACCATAGACTGACTTCTCCTAGTGCATAGATAGCATACGCATCACAAAGTCATTGACAGACAAAGCCACATCAATATTTCCACAACTCACTTTTATGTATTCACATCAAAGCATGTCCAGTTAAACATTTTCAATGATTTTTATTTCATTTCTTTTTTTTTTCCTAGGAAACAACATACATTCCGCATTTTGTAAAATTTTTGCAAGAAAGTGAGTACCAAAAATATTTATTGAAACCATACTTTAAACTGATACATCTCAAAATGGTGAAGTATTAGTATTAGTACAACTCCACATATATATGTTATTTCTACCTGAATTAGAATATAAAAAATGAAATACTTAGTTTTCTTGCCTACAAGAATTTAGCTGATTATTAATGTTGTAGCATTTAATTTAGAAGTTGATTTAAATTCTGTAACAATTTGCAGACAACAATGTAACACTTAAAGCAAGCAACAACTACAATGAGTTGCCAGTGTTCCGTAGAAACCAGACGTGTTACTTACGGGTGTGATGGAGCGGGCAAGCCTGGGTGCTGTCTTTGGCGTGGTGGGTCGCTCCCTATCTGAGCCCGCAAGGGAAGCTTCACTGCCCAGGCTAGGCGTGGGTGAGTGTTGGGGCAGCGAAGACTGGTTGCTGATCACAGTCTTTGGAGTTGTCGTAGTCGAGTTTGAGTCCGACTCTCCACCAGGACTAGCCATTTCCTCCTGCCCAGTCAACAGTAATGAAATACAACGTCAATTTAATGATGGATTTACCTGCTCACTAATATTATGTAAGCTACACTAAACAATGCTGTGTGAAAAAACAGTGCACCAAGCAACATTTACAGACCTAATAATCACACAAAATGTTGATCCTAGACGGTTTCACAGCCATACACAAAAAACTTTTCACTGTCAACACATTACTTGAACACTAGCAAACTCAACTGATTGATGTGGCTCAAAGGCTGTAACAACTAAGGGATCAGGTTTATGTGGTAAGATGGTCCAAACAGCTACGACGACGACGACGACGACGACGATGATGATGACGATGATGGCGATAGTAAAAATAATGATGATTATGATAATGATAATAACAATAATGACGATGATAATGAAATGATAATGATGATGAGAATTAGTATAATGATAATAATAAAACAATGATAATGATGATAATGATATTAACAATAAACATAATAATAATAAATCGCAATTGGGCTACCGCCACCCAGTGGCGAGATATCTCACCTCTCCCCTTCCCAACCAAACTCCACTTCCATGCCCTTCCTGAACTTTGCAACCGCCCCTCACAGATACCAATTCTTCCCTCAACACATTCCCCTCCCTCACAGACCTCACAAGCACAGACTGCCTACCCCGCTCCATCTTCCTCCACACCCTCTGAAGCTTCTCACTGTTGTTTCCTCTCCCTCTAAACACCCCCCTTACTTAGCTGGCAGCGTAACCTTCCCCACCCTCCCTCTCCTATCTCCATCCTGTACCCTTACCAGCCTTTCAACTTTCCTCTTGTCTTTCAACGAGCTCCACCCCATTTCTTTCATCATCATTTATGGCCTAATAGTTCCTTTCGTTCTCACCATCCTGCCCCTGTCTTCTCCACCTACCTATCATCCATCTTGCTGCACTTCTTTGCATCTTCTCCAGCTCTCACACCTCCACCTCCATGTACGGGTCCCATACAGCTGCCGCATATTCTAACATCGGCCATACCATTGTGCCATATGCCTTCTCCTTCACCTCACTGCTGACTCCCTTCAGAACCCTTCCCAACATACCCAAAGCCCCTTTTCCCTTTGCAACCACTCTCTCTACCTGTTTTTTCCATCTGAGGTCTCCATGCAATACAATCCATGGATACTTATATTCTGCTGCTTCTTCTATCACTTGCTCCTCCCATCTGTACGTGTCTCTGCTTATCACCTTCTTCCTTGTAAACCTCACTACCTTAGTTTTTCTTATATTTATCTTCATTTTATTCTCCATAGTCTACAACCATATCCTGTCAATGTCTGCCAGCAAGTTTTCACCCCCTCCCACCTCTGCATATAATACACAATTATATGCTAGTAATATTATTTTTCCCTTAATCTTCAAACCCATGTCATTTACCATTATGGTAAACAACAAAGGGTCCAGCACGCTTCCCTGCGGCACCCCTGACGTAAGCTCTCCTTCCTTCGATATTGCCTCCCCCACTTTCACCCTCTGTCTTCGCCACCTGAGGAAGTCCCCAATCCATTCCACTACCCACTTGTCCGGTATCAGCTCATCCACTTTCTTCATCAAAGTCCCATGGGACACCTTATCAAATGCATCAGCCTGCTTCCCCTCATCAACTGCCTGCACCAGATCCTCTAACAGCCCAGCCAGCTGCATCTCACATGAGTGTCTCCCTCTTGTACATAACATTCACCACACACTGAACCACCAGTCTCTCCATCACCTTTCCTGTACTCAATGTGAGACTCACTGGTCTGTAGTTGCCAGGCCTCCCCTGCTTGCGTACTGGAACGACCAACACATCCTTCCAACCTTGTGGCAACTTACGCTCTCCTAAGGACTTGCTAAACAACACCTCTAAATATTTCACTAACTCCCATCTGTCTCCTGTAGCATTTTCTGATAATTCTGATAATGCATGCAATAATTTTTTAATTCTTTCCCGTCGAAAGGGCTTTTACGGTGTCTGTACCGGTTTTTTTGCTTTTTCCTCTAAGTATAGTAGTTTAGCTATAAATACACTTAGGGAGGTTTTCGTGGCCAAAATCTGGCCGTGGCAGCCCACTCTGCAGCGATGCATATCTCCTTGCATGATTTCCTTTCCTTGTAGGCGTATGGGGCTTAGCCCTGAGACGCAATAAACTCTCGTCCCTACCGCGGGCACATGTAACATTTAGTTTTAGAATAGGTAAGTAAAAAAAAAATTTACGCTCGCGCCGCGCACCTTAGTTTGCCTCTAGACACCGTCTGTTGCGGTCGTAATTTAGAGTTCCCGAGGCGCTTCCCCATCAAATAATACTTATAAACAACATAGCTAATACATTTCTTCATACAAATCCAAGATCTCTTTTCATATTTAAAACAACTTAAAATTATAAATAACTAATTTCTATTCCGTTAACACACAAAATGTAAGGAACTAGCGGGGCCTGCCCTGATTGGCCGATCTCTCCGTCGGAGGCAGGACCTTGCACTCTCCACCCAGAGATGGCAGTTTTATCTCCTTTCATATGTAATGTTTATAATTCTAGATTTTAAGAAATACTGCCTACTGTTTTATTAGTTTCAATTACTGTTACCATTAACAGCATTAATAAAAAGGCTGCCAACGTACGTTTCCAAGCTGTCTTAGGACTCTGGTACCTTACAACGCCTCAGGAATTGAGAAATGATTGAAACATACAAAAAAAATTAATATATGATCATACAACTACCTAATATATAAATATATATAAACAACACCTCATGATCACAATCATTACCATCTCATTTCACTACAGGCAACATCTTTACCCAGACCGAACGCGAATAAATTCGCAGGACTATTCAGGCTTAGAATCAACTTTCATAAAATAAAAAACTGGCCGGGGGTTTTAATAAATTCTCGTACAGTCTATAATAAAACCTGCATTTTTCAAAATACCAAATTAAAAGGGACAATACATGCTAGGTAGTAGCCTCACTGCTACCTCCCCCCATGACCTCTGTGCAGGCAGAGTCGGAGGGAGGTTAAAAGTAAATGGGAACCAGGGCTTGCAGGGGAAACCCGGCTTGCTCTAAGATCTAAGCGAGCATAGCTTACGGACGACAGTTTTATGGGTTCGGTGGGAGGGAGGGGGTTAGCCTCTCTTTTCCGCCGCAATTCAAATGAAAGACACTGGGTCGACAAGAGCCCTCTCCAGGGCTTGTACTACCCCCACACTGAGGAGCTTGCTCCAGTGATAAAAAGCGGCGGTGGTCTCGCCAGTTGATACTCAGCAGCTCGCTCTACCACCTTGTGTGCTGGATCTCTCTGCTTATACCATCTTCTTCACGAAGTACAACCGCTACCTTCGAGACATCTTCCAGGACTTCAACGCCCCTGAAGAAGTCTTCAACTACCACTCTGTTAGTAACACCAGAGTCCCTTCTGGACAATAGCATTAGAGTTAGTTAGGGTCAGTTAGTATTATAGCTACCTAGCCGCATCTGCTCTTGTTTAGTTTAGACCCAGGTCGCCTTCACCTCATATTACCATAGTTTAATTCAGTTACAGTTCATTGTTAGTTAGGAGTCCTTGGACAGGACCCAGTGCATCTTACATTTTTACAAGTCAATTAATATTACCACTTATTCATGTTATTTGCTACGTTTGTCATTCTTTCGTCATGGTTAACACCATTTCTGGTTGTATACTGCATCAGAAATAAAATAATGACTGATGACAAAAGTCAATGCCATAGTATCAATTCACACCCATTTAGTACATGTACTTTCAATGGCAATCAAATTCGAAACTGTAATTTAAAATGTTAATTCTGATACAAATAACGAATTTTGAGTAACAAAACTTGAAAATAGCAGATTGTGGCCAGTGATTGCAAAGGATGCTGTACAACTTCATTAATGAACCCTATTCACTACTGCCATCTTAATTCACTTCACCCAACACATTGGGAAAAGTACAGACTCCTGACTTTCCCAGAAGGAACATCACAGGTTATAAGACTCACCACAGCATCAGTCCTGAGGGGCAGCGGCGGGGCAGGAGTGTCACCCCGCAGCCGGGCTCCAAACTCCAGCTCTGAGTCACGGTTGAAGCTGGGCGAACTGAGGTCACTGTGGCTGGACGACGTAGACTGGGGGGACTCCGGCCGGCTGGTCTCTGCCTGCACTTCTTGCGTGGAGCCGGGGAGCTGCAGTTCCGACGGTGGGTGGTACACCAGCTTCGGGTCGAGGCCGCTTGAGAGGGACATGTGCTGCGGAGGGATGGTCACTGACGTATACGTGACTTGGTGAGGCACTGTTGACTGGAAACCTGTTCACAGTTACATGCACCCATTACGAGACCAGCTCTGAACATAATCTTACAAGCTCCTATTTACCATCATACACACATGGGTAGTTCAGTTACACACATCTGCCATGTTGGCAAAATGGTGCTGTGGTCGCCCCATCAAATGGAATATGTAGTCCCCAGTCACGCATGGCTGGGATGTCATCAGACTTTATAATGACCATATACGTAACAGTTGAGCACAAAATAGAGATAAAATAAGATCTCAGAGCATTTGGTCATGGCCAGATTGTTGTGGCCATATGTAAAAAGGACTCCATCTCTGACATTACGTAAGCACTGGGATTTCCATAGGCCACTGTGTCAAGAGTCTTCCGTGAGTTCATCGATTTGGGTAAAACCACTCCTACCTAGGGCAACTGACAGGGGTTGCCATTGGCTAGCTCGGTTGGTGACAGTGGCTAGACAAGCCACAGTGCAGCAACCTCTTGCGAAATCAATACTGGAACAAAAACAACCTGTGAGGAGACACACCAACCAGAACTAGGGTTGGGACCTCTAAGGAAAACATTGTTGTTCAATTGTTATATGCATCAACAATTTAAACATTGATGCCTCCCGATGTATCAGTAGCAAAACATATCTTGTTATCGGTGAGTATAAAAAATCTATTTTTGATTTATTTATCACAAAAACATCAATGTTTTTTACTACCGATAACAAGATATTTTTTACTACTGATACATCGGGAGGCATCAATGTTTAAATTGTTGATGCATATAACAATTATTTATATATATATATATATATATATATATATATATATATATATATATATGTGTGTGTGTATAAAATATAATGATGTCTTCATGCAAAAACTTACTGTTGAAATAGTGATTTCTGTACTAAGAAAATTTGTTCTCTATGAAAATGTTATTATTGTGTTTTGTTTTATATCTGAATATGTGAGTCTTGCATGTATTAAAAGAAGTTGAAAAATAGTGATTTTAAAAAATGTAAGTAAAATATTTAAAAGCAGTGTTTATGAATGCCTGACTCTAGCTTAAGAGAAAAATCCAACATGGTAGCAGAGATCCGTGGTTCTTAAGTGTGAAGAAAGAAACAAGCTAAACTAAACTACATGGCGGAAAAAAGAGATGACTTTATTCTTCAAAAATTAGACGGAACTAACTACGATAAATGGAAGTTCTGAATGAAATAGTTTTTGGAAATTAAACAATGCTACAATTTCATACAACACGATGATAAGCCTTAAGGTATGTCTGAAAAAAATTGGTATAAAATGGAAATTAAAGCTAAAAATTACATAAATAACAGTATTAACAACTCTCAACTGGAACTTACATCTGAAATCACTGCAAAAGACATGATTAAAGAGTATGATGATACATATCTGCCGAAAAGTAGTGCAAATAAGTTATTGTGCAAAAGAATTTCAAAACCTTTGCCTTTGATGGCAAGACAAAGCCAGAGACCTCGAGGGTCTGTACTTTAAATGCCCCGCCTGCAGAATAATGCCTGGGCGGGCACCGCTCAGAACTGAGTCTGCTACTGCTCCCCCTCCCCCTAGCTACCCCGAATGCCTCGCTCATCATCGGGGCCGGCAGTGTGCTAGACGTCCTAAGGCCAAGCGCCTGAGGCGATGCCTTAGTGAAGACTGCCAAGAAACTAACCCCTCCTGCCGAAAGTGACATTGCCAATATGAGGAACCTTACCCAAGCTCTCTACGACCTGGCAGACTTCTTTAGACCCCAGCCTGACACAATCCCACCACTAACTACCCGGCCACAGGAAGGACAAACAAAGGACCCTGTCCACCCCAACCAAGCGAGACNCAGGCAGCGCCAACACAGACAAGCCTGACTGGAGGAGACACAACAATCTGCGGAGTTTCCCCAGCGCCCAGGACTGTTTCCCTTTCACAATCCAGCAATGAGCCCCAGGGGAAGGATTCCATTGGCCACCAAGTAGGACTCCAGCATTCACTAAATCTTAGTGAAAGAATGCTGCGACTTCAGGACAATCGACTATAGAGACACTCCTCCACCTCTATAGAGGAGAGTATTGCCGACTTTGTCAGGGCTCNCGACTTCAGGACAATCGACTATAGAGACACTCCTCCACCTCTATAGAGGAGAGTATTGCCGACTTTGTCAGGGCTCTCTAGAGACTGAGGTAAAATATATATACTTACATAAAAGACAATCCACCATGCCCATCCAGATATCCACAAAGATTAGGATTATGATTAGCCAAGGAAAACCTTTCTTGTATTTTAGCCGGGCATGTTACAAGTGGTTTAGACAGGAATGAAGAAATAGGAACATGTCATATGAGACACTATAGTTCCTTAAAATTGATTCCTGTGAGCGAACAAATGGCTTAAGCGTACTGACAAATACCAGATGCACTGCTCGTGGAAAACATCTAGAACCACCTAGCATGGTATCTTTTGATACTTCGACATATTTGCAATTTCACATTTATACTCACTGGGTGAGAGATCTGATGAAACCATTTCAGAAACAAAGTCACTTAAAGATGAGTATGATGAACTGGTGCTTTCAGCTCCTTCAGAATCCGAACCACTTTCATCTGTAAAAAAAATAAGAACAAACACAAACTGCTTCAGGTACACAAAATCACAAAATTATCTGAAGCTACATAAAATACAGAATTTTGGTTGTCAAAATCTGTTTAGCAAAAACAGTGTTTTACTTTTTTTAAGTTTATGAAAACCAACTTTTGGTTGGGCAAGTGTTCACTGCTGCAAAATGTATTTCTCAAAAATAAATGCAAAAATGAGTGTAGAGAGAAACAGAAAGAGAATATGGCTGAAACTGTTGGGTATGCAAGCAAAAATCACAGAATCAATACTATGGATTTCAGTGCCAGATATATTTTGGGTTTAATTTTATCAGAAAAGCAGCTCTGTCTATCTTAGAGGTGTAAAGAGATTATATATAAAACCTTGCCATGACTCTTCAAACTGGCAGCATACTTCCAAATCTCAATTAAAACTCTATACCTGGCACAGAACTCCTTGGCTGCTCAATATCAGCCTATCGGCGAGCATTACCGAGCCCTGTTGCCACATCTATCAAGTGTTGCGAAAACTGAATTGCAGTAATATAAATTAAAATTCTATACATAAAGAAATGTTTGAATATAGTACAAAGAGGAATTGATAAACAACATACGTGATATATTTGGGAATTTATTACTATTAGAAAACTGTTTCTGTAGACGAACTGCTAAAATGTTGTGTTTGTAGTAAAATGTTCTGACACATTTGAAGATTAGCAACATTTATTAATCATAATTTTAATTCTCCTGTGATTCAATTTCTTATAACAAAATGAAAAACCGACACTTTTCAACAATTTTGCCATAGAACTTGTTGAAATCATATATAATATATTTTCTCATGCATAGCTGCCGAAGTTTGTTTTGTTGTCGGAATTTCCCCCCCTTTTCATACAATTCTCACACAGTTCTCCGAAAGAAATTTTTTTTAAGTCATCAAAATCTGTAACTCGTTTCCTGACGAACCTTTCTTTTGTGGGTGACACAAATATCATCTTCAATGTAGATTCAATGCTGCTCTCCCCTTCATTGCATATCCATCGTACTGTACGTTCACCGACATCACACGCCCTTGCTGTCAAACTGTTTATTTTGTTTAAAATTTGTACTTTTGCAAAAATTCTTTGTTTAATAATTCAGTTAAAAAAATTAAGGCACATTAGTGGTTATAGATTAGCCTTGTTTGTGAACCACTTCCTTTTGCAACTACTGGTGCTAGTACAAGGTTTTACTTAGTACCATAATTCCAACAAAAACTTTACACGCAAGCAACTGAAAAACAACATGGAACATTTAAAGTCCGTCTTTATACTGGGGCTACGGAACAGAGGAGAGACCGTGGGTGAACTAAGGCAGCTGTGCTACACATTATCTTGTGTTGAATAAGCACGAGTCAGACTTCATTACCACCTGCTTTTGAAGCAAGGCAGGTGCATTTAAATATATCTGCAAAAAATGGTTTCCTGTCAAGGGAAGAAAGAATATCATCTTCAATTCTGAAAAATAGTTGTCAGTTTATGTCACCTGCCATGCACACTCCTTAATAATGCAAAAAAAAAAAAGATAAAGCTACAGACACAGGATTTCCACCTACTTATTCAGCAAAATGAGCCTCTTGCAAAAAGTGACCGAATTTTAAAGAAATATCTCACGATTTTTTGAGTGCATCTGAGAAACATGTTGCTCGACTCTCTACAACCCCTGTAACACTGTGAACTAGGTAACAATGCACAGCTCTGATAGGCTACTGACACCAGCTAGTGGACGGAGTGAGTCAGATCAGCTGGCCTTGANTCTTCAATTCTGAAAAATAGTTGTCAGTTTATGTCACCTGCCATGCACACTCCTTAATAATGCAAAAAAAAAAAAAAGATAAAGCTACAGACACAGGATTTTCACCTACTTATTCAGCAAAATGAGCCTCTTGCAAAAAGTGACCAAATTTTAAAGAAATATCTCACGATTTTTTGAGTGCATCTGAGAAACATGTTGCTCGACTCTCTACAACCCCTGTAACACTGAGAAATAGGTAACAATGCACAGCTCTGATAGGCTACTGACACCAGCTAGTGGACGGAGTGAGTCAGATCAGCTGGCCTTGANTAGGTAACAATGCACAGCTCTGATAGGCTACTGACACCAGCTAGTGGACGGAGTGAGTCAGATCAGCTGGCCTTGAGGAGCAGAGAAGTTCTGTGCTCTGTGTAATCAGCTGGGTAATGACAGCAGAGTTAAGTCTGAAGGAATATGCACAAAAGTAGTTCAGTTCAGAGGAGGTTTTGCAAGTGGTGCAGCAGTTCTGAAGACCATCAACCAAGTCACAAGAAGTACAAAGTGTTAGGCAGTCCTGGCAGCAGTAAAAAGTTTGATAGCAATACTGCAAACTGTCAGACCATTCTCGGCATGCATGAAACCAATGTCCTGCAGGTGCATCATGCATCACGACTGTGGTGAATACCTCGGGGAGCTCCCAGGTTTACACTACAGATTGAGACAAACCTTTGAAAAAAAGCAAAAAAGGAAGAAAAAAATTTACTGCAGAACCTAGCAAAATAGTACTGATTAATGCAGAATTGCAGAATNCGACTTCAGGACAATCGACTATAGAGACACTCCTCCACCTCTATAGAGGAGAGTATTGCCGACTTTGTCAGGGCTCCCTAGAGACTGAGGTAAAAAATATATACTTACATAAAAGACAATCCACCATGCCCATCCAGATATCCACAAAGATTAGAATTATGATTAGCCAAGGAAAACGTTCCTTATATTTTAGCCGGGCATGTTACAAGTGTTTTGGACAGGAATGAAGAAATAGGAACATGTCATATCAGACACTATAGTTCCTTAAAATTGATTCCTGTGAGCGAACAAATGGCTTAAGCGTACTGACAAATACCAGATGCACTGCTCGTGGAAAACATCTAGAACCACCTAGCATGGTATCTTTTGATACTTCAACATATTTGCAATTTCACACTTATACTCACTGGGTGAGAGATCTGATGAAACCATTTCAGAAACAAAGTCACTTAAAGATGAGTATGATGAACTGGTGCTTTCAGCTCCTTCAGAATCCGAACCACTTTCATCTGTAAAAAAAATAAGAACAAACACAAACTGCTTCAGGTACACAAAATCACAAAATTATCTGAAGCTACATAAAATACAGAATTTTGGTTGTCAAAATCTGTTTAGCAAAAACAGTGTTTTACTTTTTTTAAGTTTATGAAAACCAACTTTTGGTTGGGCAAGTGTTCACTGCTGCAAAATGTATTTCTCAAAAATAAATGCAAAAATGAGTGTAGAGAGAAACAGAAAGAGAATATGGCTGAAACTGTTGGGTATGCAAGCAAAAATCACAGAATCAATACTATGGATTTCAGTGCCAGATATATTTTGGGTTTAATTTTATCAGAAAAGCAGCTCTGTCTATCTTAGAGGTGTAAAGGAATAGAGATTATATATAAAACCTTGCCATGACTCTTCAAACTGGCAGCATACTTCTAAATCTCAATTAAAACTCTATACCTGGCACAGAACTCCTTGGCTGCTCAATATCAGCCTATCGGCGAGCATTACCGAGCCCTGTTGCCACATCTATCAAGTGTTCGTCGCGTAACAATACATGTGTTGCGAAAACTGAATTGCAGTAACATAAATTAAAATTCTATACATAAAGAAATGTTTGAATATAGTACAAAGAGGAATTGATAAACAACATACGTGATATATTTGGGAATTCATTACTATTAGAAAACTGTTTCTGTAGACGAACTGCTAAAATGTTATGTTTGTAGTAAAATGTTCTGACACATTTGAAGATTAGCAACATTTATTAATCATAATTTTAATTCTCCTGTGATTCAATTTCTTATAACAAAATGAAAAACCGACACTTTTCAACAATTTTGCCATAGAACTTGTTGAAATCATATATAATATATTTTCTCATGCATAGCTGCCGAAGTTTGTTTTGTTGTCGGAATTTCCCCCCCTTTTCATACAATTCTCACACAGTTCTCCGAAAGAAATTTTTTTTAAGTCATCAAAATCTGTAACTCGTTTCCTGACGAACCTTTCTTTTGTGGGTGACACAAATATCATCTTCAATGTAGATTCAATGCTGCTCTCCCTTTCATTGCATATCCATCGTACTGTACGTTCACCGACATCACACGCCCTCGCTGTCAAACTGTTTATTTCGTTTAAAATTTGTACTTTTGCAAAAATTCTTTGTTTAATAATTCAGTTAAAAAAATTAAGGCACATTAATGGTTATAGATTAGCCTTGTTTGTGAACCACTTCCTTTTGCAACTACTGGTGCTAGTACAAGGTTTTACTTAGTA
>NQII01011339.1:0-10165 GCA_002778355.1 Clitarchus hookeri
GATGAGGGCGACAAGACAAAGACAAGACAACTCATCCGACACGGGCTCAAGTCGCGACGCCACGTACTCTCTGTTCCACCTGCAAGTGTGCCCCACTGCAGCCACGTGTACTCACGCGTTTTATCACAACTGGCTACACAACTCGCTTAATAGAAACGGAAATTCTAGAAGTACGCTTTATTTCTGAAGGAGAAGTTATAATAATTATAATAAATTAATATATTCTAATTGTTTTCTACTCTCCTTACTGTTACAGGCTAAGTACAAATACTTTCATTTTCCTATACTTGATATGATTGTGGAATGAGTGAGTTGAAACGGCTACTCATCAGCTTAATAAGAAATATCCTACAGTATATAATTAAAAACATCTGAAATGAAATAAGCCACACGAAGGAATTTTACTTTAAAAAAGAATGACTTCATTACTTGGCTATAAAAATACCGAAGAATATGAATGCTTCCAGAGGATCACTAGATAAGTCTCGTATTATAAATTGTAACAGTCGACAGTTTTAATATAGCTGAAGTTAACAATAAAACTATTCAGTTTTTCTTTCTATTTTCATAATTACAATAAACAACAGGCATTGAGGTCGGAACTCCCGAAAGCCTTTATATATTGCAATGAGAAATAAACCAAATATTGAAATTAATAATTAATGTCGATGACCCCATTTTCTGAGGGATCCTGCCTCAACAGGCGTAGAGGCTAAATTTCTTGTCGAGATGACACCAGGGAGAGTGAATGACACCTTACAACACTTGAACCGTTTTATTGCACCCCTGACTTCTCTTTAAGAAGAGCTACTAAAGAGACAGGCAACTTGGCTTTGAAAGAGTGCACTATTGAAGGCCAAGAGTGTCAACCATCAGACTAAAAGTTGGACCGTGCTTACGAACCGTAAATATTTTTTATTAACTGACCAGTTTCTGGTCTACAATCAAAACTTTCGTAGGATATTTTTTGTCAAGAAAAGAAGCTAGTAACCGATTTATGACACGAGAATTCACGAAGAGCGTGTTTGTTAAAACGGTTGAAATTAAAAAGAAATTCTGCAGTATTTTTACTGTTAACTAACTAAGGGATTCACCTAACACCAATGCCTATTTCACAAAGGGAAATTGCATTTATACTACATTACTTACCACAGTGCTGAAGTTTTGATAAATGATAAACTTTTATTAACAATTTAAATGTAACAAATAATTATTTTTTATAGGAGACATAATTAATTTTTTACTTACAATAATATTTGTTGGTAGGCTACACCTTCCAATGCAACTACTTTCATTTCAACTACATTTTAAAGAATGTAAGGTCACCTTAAGTTACAAAAAATCATTTTTGCAAATTTCGGGACAGTGAAAATATTGTAAAAGCAGTTTTCGTTGATAATATTTTATAAGTCAAATGCTTAAACTATAGTTTACAGCTTACCAATTCCTTTGCCAAGTTGAGGTTTCTACATTAAACTATTTTAAATTATAATTTCAATAATTTCAGTGGATATGATGGAATAAGGAAATTTATCGATTATCTTTGCACGAGAATATTAATTCCCAAAAAAATACAGATTAGTCTTAAATTAATTAATAAAGAATGGAAATTCTGCGCGCGGAAACCCTTTTCCAGCGGGCTGAAAAACCGTTCCATCAGGGATTAAAGGTTTCACATCAGCCCTCTCCCCCCCTTAACGGCAATATCATCCCTCCCAGCCTCCTAGACAGAGGTATCAGGACAAGAGTCATGCTTTTGAGGATACCGTTACAATGTCCTAGCGATTTAAGCTCAGAGGTTTGAAATTTGGAACAAAGGTTTAATTAGGAAATCTCTCAAACTAATGTTTATGAAATTTATACAAAACAATTTGGTTTTATTTTTGTCATTATTCCATTAAAAGTTTTCCCTGTGGCTTTTCCTTGAAATTTTTAATACTTAGCCACTTTTCCCCCATATTATGTTATTTCCCTTTTGGCCGTCTTCTAACCATTCAAGCCACAGGCGTTTATCTGGCACATGCCTTTCCCAACTTCAGTATTTCCTAACGGTATTCTAACCTTTTCAGTTCAATTTTTCCAGTTACCTCTTTTTTGGGAGGTATGTCCAAACCGACTTATCAGTATGCTTCAAGTACGACGCATTTTCTTGGTTTCTACAAATCTTTCCGTATCTAACGCATACTCTTTTCAGGAGGTCAAAATTCAAATGTGCATATGTCCTTTATCGGCTACCTTTCTTGGCACATAATTTATTCATATGAGGCAGGTGAAAATTAAAATTTAATTTTGTCTGACTCATATACTCCGAAACGACTAGGAATGGGTTTACAATTTGGCAAGGGCTGTTCCTGATACAATTTTCCTTGCTGTATCTGAATTTTAAAGAACTTAATTATACATATAATTGAGGATGAGAAAATAAGAAACAATGATTTCGGGAAATTTTTGCGCTACATATTTTAATTTTGAAACACATGCAAAACTCGAAAGACTCTCGTGGCCTAGCTATCTGTAGTTAGTTTAGTACTTCAAATGTCAGAAATGAATTTCAGAATGTTACCAAGTTGTGAGAATTTACAATTTATCTTATTTTCCTACATGAATATTAGATTTATCAAGTTTGTTATTTATTCGATTATAAATATATATGTATGTATATACATGCATGATATGACGTCATGTGAAATCTTCCTTTGGGGGTACGTTAACCCTTTCATGCCCATTGTAGACAATCGTAAACATGTTGCACAGGAAGCTTATGTTTGACCGCTGCTGTACTCTACGAACCTCAGTGCCTAGTTATCTTCCCTGTGTGTAACTGATTTGATAACCGTGCTACTTCACTACGTTAGGACTAGTTCATTTCACTGATTACCAAGCCAATGACTACAGCTTGTTGGTTGTGATCATGAAACCAATTCATTTGCCAGCTTAAGAACAGTACGCATCAAAAATTTTCTAATTTGCAACAGTAAAATTTATAAATTAATTTGGGAATGAAAGGGTTAAGAACGTTGTTTACGTCCCACCACAGCCTACAACACATGCAGATCCAAGAAAATGCANTTGGGAATGAAAGGGTTAAGAACGTTGTTTACGTCCCACCACAGCCTACAACACATGCAGATCCAAGAAAATGCACCAGTGGTGCTGTGATAACCAGTGATGGTTAGAGACCTGAAAAATTCGCGAGTACAATGACCTGTAGGATATACTCTATTTTCGTATGCAAAATCATGCAGATATCACTGTTCAGCGTCGCCGCTAAATGCCTTTTTACATCAATGTTTACATTAATTGCTCAAAATTGCTACCGCCGACAGTAATGCAAGCTTAGTAGCATCGGTGGAGTGATTGGCGAACAGATTCAAATACGCCGGGTATTTCACGCACGCGTGCAGCCACACAGGATAGTCGAGCGACGAGGTCTTCAATGGAATCAACTGGAGTCTCGTAAATGAGGGCTTTCAAGTGCCCCCATAGGAAAAAATCGAGACTCGATAAATCTGGCGATCGTGGTGGCCATCGGACTGGCCCACCACGCCCTCAACGGCTCAACGAGGCACTCCAGCCCATATATTCCTATACAATAATTTTTTGTTTTAGTGAGCTCTACCACCCCTCAAAATTTGTCCCATGATTTTAGAATCATCCTGTATAGTAAATTTGCGAAGAATTTCTTAAAGTGAAGTTTATAAGCTCTCTTTTAACTTCAATCCCGATATTTCGGTCAGATTTGATTATTAATGACCAATATAATGCACGTGTTAGTCGTACTGCGTAAGCAACCGAACGCTCTAATAAAATACACATATTGATAAAAATTTAAACGTACAGCCAAAACAGTTCTGAATAAGGCACTAGAAAAGTATATTTATGTGGGGTTATTAGTATGATAATACTGCAGATATGAATAAAGCAAATTAATTTTAATATAGAACGAAATGTGAACTAAATAACAAACAAAAAACTATGTTGTTAAACTAATTTAGCGTTGTTTCAAATCCACACAACTACCCACGGAATGTTACCATAGCTATTTTGTACATACAACACTACAAGGACGCATTCTAAAGCACTGAATACTATAGCTATACTCTATTTTCACAGTAAAAGAACTCAACTTGTGCAAAAGAACTCAATTTCCGCAACCTATTTACAGTGTATAGCACGCGGGAAGTAATCATTTTGTGTGGAATGCCTTTACAGTTTCCGTCTTCATTAAGTTGGTTCATTGCTTGGCCAGAAGTCACTATATACCTTATGTTGTCGGTACCAAAACCTCTAGCCAAGTAACTAACGTAACGTAGGGCTCTCTTTGCTGTTATTGCAGGTTTACAATTCCTGATAAGTTCTCTACTAAGTCCTGGTGCACAGCTGGTGGAATTGGTATTCTTTAATCCTGTATCATGTACTCTATATTTCAATAAGTGATTTCAGTCACTAGAATTATTTAATGAATCTTCAGTTAACGAGTTCTACTATCGAAGTGTTGGAATGCAGCGAGGTTTTACTACCAGGAAAAAGCAGTTCACTAGGAACCATTAGGACTCTTCGTTTAATCAGTGAATATCAGCAACTAAGATTATCAGTAAAATGCTAATTATTCAAGTGGATCAGTTTCAACAGATTTACAGTCGAATTTGTGAATTTAAAGCAGTTTTAACTGTTTATATTTCAGAGTGTGGTGGGTAGTTGACGTTTGTTTGTTGGTAGAGTGGATCGGACAAGGAAACCAAGCCCTAATCCATACCATATATGCTCTACTGCATTCAAGAAGGACCTTTGACCGGGCCAGATAACCAAGACAACCTGATTGTCTTCAAACTACGATGCAATTAACATTGCTTTATCAACAACAAACTTATCAAGCAGGCACAGGTAAAGGTCATGTTCTGTACTAATAGAACGTTTCGGGAAGCGTGTTATTCTTGGAACATAACACGTCTCGTCGATCCATCTATTAAATCAAACGACCTAAGACTAACGAAGTAAAACAGACCCAGACTGTAACACTACCGCGAAAAAAATTTTTATACAGACACAACACATTCTCGTAAATATTGTTCACCAGGCATCCGCCAAGGCCGCATATGTCCATCAGAGCGCTAGATCATGTACCGTGATACATCACTCCATAAGAACTTCTTCCATTGCTTCACAGTCCAATGAAATTTTGTACCACTACACACGACGTCGGGCATTGATGCGTGTTATCGGCGACTACATGGCATCGATACTCAGTCATTTACACCGTTGTCAGAAGATTTGTTCTTATAGTACTCTCCAGAATTCGCCTGTGTTGATTAGTTTATTTATTGGGTTTACATGACAGAAGCTTGAGGCCAGTGTTTCCAAGAAATTTTACAACTTAAAGTGGCATTACCAACAGTAGTTTGAGACACCTTAAACTGCTGGCAAAACACCAAACTCCAGGTCCTCACAATCGTGCCCATTTAGAGCACACACAATAATTTACGCTGACTCATTAAAAGAGAAGCTATCATTTCGCATTATAATTTTGTGACCGACTAGGTGTCATAAAAGTATACGTTAGTTTGATGTGTGTAATTGGAGCTCCGCTCATCCGACACGCCCTGCAGAACTCTGCGCCTGTTCTGTGTGGCCTAGTCGAACAGGAGACTGTGGCAGCGACATATGAGATAATGACTTCTGCTTGAGTATGCATAGCACTGTAGAGTCTCGTATGGTAAGCTGTTGCGTTTCAGATAGTTATGCCACGAAAGTCTCACTGATACACTGCGTCACACCTGGAAGGATAAACATTTATGGCTGTGATGAGGTAAAAAGCTGGCATCGACTGCCTTACCATTACAATAAATCCTGTCGTTTTGTGAATTGTGTATAATTAAAATATTAAGATTTTATTTAAATTTTCTTGTTAGAACTCATACTGTATTTTGTTGTTGTTGCAACTTTTTAAAAGTAACTACAACTAAAATACCATTGAGACGATTAATTTATTTCGTTACTCCGTTTAAACTAGAAGACCTTAAGAATCTTCAAGTGTCAAGTTTGATTATGCTTTATAGTTTCATGACATTATATAAACGATAACATAATAAAAATACCAAATTATTTCGAAAACAACATAAGTTTTTTTAGCATTAAAAGAGAATTTTAAGTTAAAATACTGACTTCCAAAAATTCAAAAAATTATTTCAACACAGACTTTGGTTTCAAATAAAATATTGATTGAATGCACAATATTAACACGTTGCATATTATTTGAAATCCGACATTTTGTTGACCTGCGCAAGGATTTAACATTTGTCTGCTTTAACTTAGCCTTTAATCCCTAAAATTTAAGTTGAAATATGGGCGAACCACTTTACAAAATTCTAAGAAAAATTCTTCCGTACATTATAATAACACGTGCAACTATTTTGAGTTTTTTGCCTTTGTACCATTTTGAGGTTCATACGAAAACTATATAAATATAAAACTCGTAAAACTAGTTTCAATATTTTAGAAAAGTCTTTTCCTTCCATTGTCATATTTTTTTTTTAAGAATGGTGTTACAAATCACAACGAAAAGGGATTTCATATGCTAAAAATGTAGAAAACCGTTTCAATGCCCTTAAAAGTCTGGAGCAACAAGGGAATAAATTAATTTTTATTTAGAGTAAATATTTGTAGATAAATTCTCAAGGGCAATAACCACTAATAAAAGAAAACTCTGGTGTTAATTTCATTTGGTTTATCACAATTAAACGACAATGTTTAAGACGTTTATACCTGAGGAAGGAGATTCAAAATTGATGACGATTTTGTAATTACTTCAGAATTTTTTCTGTATATTTCTCTTTCAAAAACAGAAGCAGACATCAGTGCGGATAAAATACTTTACAACTACGCAGTTATAACGACCACAGTTCCTCGCGTCTAACCAGATGCACATAGTTCCTTGTTGCTTCATCTTTTCTCGATCACCAACGAAGAAAAGTGTCCCAACCATTTCGAATTAAACGACGAGACCAGCTTTTGTGGTCAGGCTACGGAGAAAATGTTATAGGCTGTGGAACAGTTGATCGACCGAGAAAAAAATTCTTCAGCTGCAATTCAATCACTCGGTTCTCTGGACGGAGGAGCAGTCACCGAGTGACTCGGTTGCGAGAAAAAAAATTGTAACTGTTATTTCCTGAACATGAAGAGTTGTTACGAGATCTGGTGATAATTTTAATACTACAGTATCTCTAAAATACGAGTGTCGTTGGAGAGACTAATAACGTAGTCGTTGGTGTATTTATAATATAATTTTCTGAACTATTATTATGGGCACTAAGCCATTGAAACATATTTTAATAGTAGCAGAAAACATTCAGTGTAAAAAAACCACCTAATAAAAATAAAATAGGGACATAAACGAGTGAGTTAGCTGTTGTTGACAAGTATGTAACATGAGTATAATTTCAAGAAGGAATCTATTATAAATCACAAAAAAAAAAAAACAATCATATGTAATTTACATATAATTCCAAGTAGGGATCTGGCCAGATTTCAGGAGAAAAACGACAAAACACAACCACAATGCGTATCAAACAAACAACGAGGGTGCTTTATGAAGAACATTTGCAAAAATATAAGAGAAATCTGGAAGAAATAACGAAGAGAACACAGAATAATACATGAACAGGCATGTGTTCATAATACTTGTTCAGATAATCACTCAGCCGTATTGTAATAATCATTCAAACATCGCATATCATATTAAGCTATTCTTTCAATGTGCGATCACAGTAATTTCATAAGTAGTTCACGATTAACTAAAAATTTCTGAAGCACTGATAAGTTTCACTTCCGCAAAATGTAACTTTTTTCAGAGTTGTAGACTTAAAAGAAGAAAATAGCGACGTGTGTACCAAGAGATACCGTAAAAAAGTTTACAATAATGTGTACAAAAACCGAATCAAACCTGTTCCATTAACGCATTAGAGTATTACGCTATGAGATAGTGGTTAACACACAGATCTACACTACAGAAACAGCTGTGAACATTACTGTAAGAACGCCAGTGTCTTACGTTAGAACGTATGCGATTGCGGTAAGAATTTCTATGAGTTGATTTCAAAAAATTCTTAATTAACCGTGAGCTCGCAATACGATGAATATTCACAACTTGCACTTACATGCTGCCGGAAGTTAGTGGTTTAAGATTTTAATCACTCTATGCCAAAATATATACGCAAATACGAACTTTTAGAATAATTAACTGTTATACCTACGTTGCAGTTATTTTATGTAATTTGTCATGTCTTTAAAATTAAAATTACGACTTGCATGTTTTTCTTTTTAAAATAACCGATGCAATAAAATGATTTTTAGGTCCAAGTCATTTATATTTTGTAATTTTGAATGTAACAACCCCTTTTCTTTGATTGTAGAGCACGCACCAAAAATTAAAGTTTCGATAACTGTTTTTCAAGAAGCTGAACCACTTAACCAAGCGTCGTGAAACTCGAGTCTNGAACCACTTAACCAAGCGTCGTGAAACTCGAGTCTCCTTAGAACAGCGATGGAGCAGAATTGACATAGGAAAGGGTCTCTATTTTATAACTTAAACATACGCACTGTTGGCAGTTTTACGATAACGACAGCTGAAACGACAGTTACTAGTGACTGTCCTTACGTGCTATTCTGTAACACATATCTTTATGGCTCCCTTTATGGCGTCTGGTATGTTTGGCAATACTGCGAGCTGTGTTCTGAAATCAGTAACCCGTTTTCTAAATTATATATTTCTCGGTTAAAACAAAGTGTCTTGTGTTACATTTTCCATTAATAAAGAGAATTGTCAGTTATGAGTGATGTTCTAGTTCATTTTTAGCATTACGAGATAGCAGCACTAACCTGCAGTCGAGTCTGTTTTTGGTATTGTGGTTACGTCAGAGCGTATATTTGGAGGATATCACTAGAAAAAATTAAATAGGTCTTTATTTTAAAAATATATTCCAGAAACAATTTATTTGTGCGGAAATAGAATAAAATGTTATATTTATCCTCTTCGGTGTATTGTTATAGATATTTCCTCTATATGGGAGCGCATTTGTTACAGAATTAATCTCAATACGTCAGTAGTCATTTTCTTTTGAACTGCCTTTCATACAGACACCTTGTTGGCCTGCCTTTATTAGTATAAATACAGTCATGAAATACCCCAAAGACCACCAGGGCGACACTATGAGTTTCAGAAAACTATTTCGCCTCTTAAAGATACATACGCGGTAACTATCTCGATATAAAGAGAGCAAGGGCGGTATTCACAAACATATCTTGTACACAAGTTTCATCAAGACAATCATATTAAGTATCTGAAGTTCGTATTTACATTTCATGAACATTGCTTAGGCTTGTCTCAATCGCATGCAAACAAGGCGGCCTTCACGACGGCTGACTTATACTGAATATTTCTGTTCCATTGTCACTGCTTGAGATAGCGATCTCGAAACACGTTTCAATGTCATCAAAACCTTGATTAAGACGGAAAATAAGCCCGATTGCATCAGTCCACCTAAGAGGTGGATTGAGACGGAGTTGTTTAAACGGCGAACGCTGATTGGATGACTTCATACTTATAACTAATTAAGATTTCTGCAAAATTGCTATAGCAAAGCTTGTTTCAGGTTGAGATTAATGAAATTTGGACGAAAATATAAATTGTTCTGCTCTGAGAAAGTATTTACAGAACTGTTATTTTACAGATACCATTAATTTTTTAACGTAACTTGCACAGCAGAACGTCAGTTCAGCTTATTACAAAGTTATAACAAGATCGCGTTAATACTATATTACCGTTTACAAAAAATTTCTTTCTTTTGAAATTTAACTAATTTATAATAAAGGTATATGTACATAATTAATAAAAAAATATACTAAATTATGTGCATTACATTGAAAATACAAGTAAAGATTTTTGTAAATATAATTACTTTTTCTATCTGATAGTTTTAATAGAAGGGATTGACACTACTCCCACCTGAGTTATACAAGATGGTTACTAGTAAGGTACTGACTTACTGTACTTTGGTGCAGACTTAGGTCACCTGTAGTTGTTGCATAAGGGGTGAACAAATACCCTTATTCTCAGTTAGTTGACACACAAGTCTTTTATTTGACTGAAAATAACATGGGTATTTACACA
>NQII01011339.1:10249-28854 GCA_002778355.1 Clitarchus hookeri
CCACATGTCGTATACCTGAAGGGCGGGTTGGCTGAATGCTATGCAATTTTGGGGGGGAGGGGTGTTGCTTGAATGGAGACGTTTTTACTCAACTGTGACTGCGGCTTTTGGTGAGTTGCCTTCATTGGTTGGTGAAGCTGGATCAGCTCGGTGTCCCTTCTCGGAAGTCCGGGGTTGGTTTTGCGGACTTGTGGTGTCTCTAAGACCTCGGCTGGCTATTCCCATAGGATACCTTAGCGCGTCTCCTTGCCTGCGTCGATGTCTGCTACGATCCGGCTCGCGTTTCCGACTTCTCCTCCTCGGGTCTCGGCATCCGAACATCTTCCATCTCGGATGATGAACAACTGACTTACATTGACTGGTTCTGCCGGGGTCCGAAACCCGGCCTCGGTTGACTCGACTGNTCTCGGATGATGAACAACTGACTTACATTGACTGGTTCTGCCGGGGTCCGAAACCCGGCCTCGGTTGACTCGACTGACTTCTACATTAATCTCGGCATGGGGCCTCACTGCTCCGCCTCCTGGCGATGCTACTGAACAACTGAATTCCGTTTCGGCTGCGCTCGTGATTTTAGCTCGTTCGTCACTATATTGAAGCTACATTTGTTAGCGATTTCTCGCGAGAGAATTGGGGAGTTCCCCTGTGTAACTCGGCCTTTTTGTGCCCGATTTTGTTTCTTCTCAGTGGATTGTGCACTCCAACCAGGGTGGAGGAAGGGTGAGGGTGTGTCGCGGGGATTCCTACGGTACACATTTCTGAGCTGTGGTCTGCACAAATTCTGGTAGGGGGCATCCCCTGCTTCCTTCGTCGTGCGCGCTTATCTGCCTATTTATCTTGCGTGGCTGAAGGTTATCCCCCGAGCCATGCATGGGACTTTCGCTGTGTCCTTCGCACTTCGGTTCATCTCCGGGGGTGAATCCCTGGTTTGAAAGTTTCGTCGTCAGCTGTCTGCCCTGGATNGTCCTTCGCACTTCGGTTCATCTCCGGGGGTGAATCCCTGGTTTGAAAGTTTCGTCGTCAGCTGTCTGCCCTGGATATGTACTAATAAGATGGCAGGGCATTGTAACGGCACTATGCCTATTCTAGAATGTGCCATGCGTAAGGTTATATAAATTGTCCATGCACTATATTTGGTTTTGATCATTTCAGTTCAAAAGTGATGCTCTTACCTATGTGCTGAGTTATTTTAGCCTAGTCGTGTAAATAAATCGCATTATTTATACAGTTTTCTTTAAAAAAAATTATTACACTCGTATGCAACATTCCTCTTGGATAAAAAAGCCACTTTTTTATTTTTAACCAAATTAACGCCACTTTGTTCATTTATAACCATGTTTTCTAGTGTTTGATATACTTATGCATAATTTGGAATATTTTATGTTTGATTTGCGTGTAACATTATGCAGACATTACGCCATGATGAAAAAAAAGCCCATTTATTTTTATTTTATGTATAGCCACCATGTTTCGTTTTAATTCGAGTCTTTATAGCATGCCTTAAACTCGTACTTGATCAAGCTGGAAGTGGTAAAATATAAGCTACTAGCGAAAAGGCCCGGCTTCGCCAAGGCACAATTGAGTTTTACAGAAATACACTAATAAATAAAATGGGAAAATAGAATTCATTTGTGTGAAAACAGAATTATAAAATTATACTATGATGGCCTAGGTTTTTAACTGATCACGGAAACCCAAAGGGAAGGAAATATTTTTCACCCAATAGCCAAGAAGTAGGGTATTGTTTTTGTAGTGTATCTGTGCAACTTTCGCGTAGTTACCTCATTTCCGCTTCCCAGCGTCGATGTATGAAAATCAAAACGTGAGTTTCATCAAGTTGTAGCGTTAGAAATAAGTGTACCGAGGTACTACTTTTTACGCTTGGCCGAGGGATCTTCATCGATCATCTAAGTTAAGCCACGTTCCCAGCGGCACACATTTGGATGGGTGGCCGTTTAGTGGCATAACATCTGAGCGCTTCCGGGCTTCGAAGGGCATGTTACATATTCGGTCCTAGTTGTTATCGATTGATAGCAGTCGTTAAACCATTTCAGAGGTCCTTGAGCGGCCTGATAAACTGTGACACCAGAGGAGAAAATTATTTTGGTCACCTTCCTAGCCGTTGCAGAATTAGGNGTCCTTCGCACTTCGGTTCATCTCCGGGGGTGAATCCCTGGTTTGAAAGTTTCGTCGTCAGCTGTCTGCCCTGGAAATGTACTAATAAGATGGCAGGGCATTGTAACGGCACTATGCCTATTCTAGAATGTGCCATGCGTAAGGTTATATAAATTGTCCATGCACTATATTTGGTTTTGATCATTTCAGTTCAAAAGTGATGCTCTTACCTATGTGCTGAGTTATTTTAGCCTGGTCGTGTAAATAAATCGCATTAATTATACAGTTTTCTTTAAAAAAAATTATTACACTCGTATGCAACATTCCTCTTGGATAAAAAAGCCACTTTTTTATTTTTAACCAAATTAACGCCACTTTGTTAATTTATAACCATGTTTTCTAGTGTTTGAAATACTTATGCATAATTTGGAATATTTTATTTTTGATTTGCGTGTAACATTATGCAGACATTACGCCATGATGAAAAAAAAGCCCATTTATTTCTATTTTATGTATAGTCACCATGTTTCGTTTTAATTCGAGTCTTTATAGCATGCCTTAAACTCGTACTTGATCAAGCTGGAAGTGGTAAAATATAAGCTACTAGCGAAAAGGCCCGGCTTCGCCAAGGCACAATTGAGTTTTACAGAAATACACTAATAAATAAAATGGGAAAATAGAATTCATTTGTGTGAAAACAGAATTATAAAATTATACCATGGTGGCCTAGGTTTTTAACTGATCACGGAAACCCAAAGGGAAGGAAATATTTTTCACCCAATAGCCAAGAAGTAGGGTATTGTTTTTGTAGTGTATCTGTGCAACTTTCGCGTAGTTACCTCATTTCCGCTTCCCAGCGTCGATGTATGAAAATCAAAACGTGAGTTTCATCAAGTTGTAGCGTTAGAAATAAGTGTACCGAGGTACTACTTTTTACGCTTGGCCGAGGGATCTTCATCGATCATCTAAGTTAAGCCACGTTCCCAGCGGCACACATTTGGATGGGTGGCCGTTTAGTGGCATAACATCTGAGCGCTTCCGGGCTTCGAAGGGCATGTTACATATTCGGTCCTGGTTGTTATCGATTGATAGCAGTCGTTAAACCATTTCAGAGGTACTTGAGCGGCCTGATAAACTGTGACACCAGAGGAGAAAATTATTTTGGTCACCTTCCTAGCCGTTGCAGAATTAGGTTTTGTTGTTATTCCACAGGAACCGTACAATTTTCCGGGATAAAATGTATCCTATGTCCTATTCCAGGACATAAAATACCTACATACAAAATCTCATCAAAATCCGTTCTGTCGTTATGGAGCCGAGTGGTAACAAACACGCACACAGATTTTCGCATTTATTATATTAGTAGGATGCCTTGAGCACGCTGCCTTTACGATGGTCTTATTTGTAGACTATAAAATTATGTTGCGAAAATAACATAGAAATGAAATGAACCTGACCAATGCTGTCTTTAGCGTAGCCTTGAGACTTGACTGTGGATACTACAATTTAAAGTTAGAGATGATTGTCCCCTGTTGTTATATTAAAATATTTACGGCTTAACTATATTATGAGGGTAAATTATATTCTTTAACTCAATATGTCGCCATGACATGACGGTCTTTCGAATGCCTCATGACTGTCTTTTTACAAAGACAGACCAACAAGGTGCCTTTATGAACGAAAGTGGAAAGAAAATGGCCGACTTATTCAGGCTTATTCTAGCAAACACGTTCCACCGAAAATAAAAACCTTTTGAAATGCCCCAAAAAAGAGAAATATTATATTTTGTCGAATTTCTGCACAAATAAACGGTATTTGGATTTAATTTAGGGAGTATATTTCATAATTCGCTAGCGATACTCTCCACCACTTTGCTTTAGCGTAACTACGAAATGACGTATTCGGCCATGGGCCAATGCTGCTATCTCGAGATGCTCAACATGAACNATTCAGGCTTATTCTAGCAAACACGTTCCACCGAAAATAAAAACCTTTTGAAATGCCCCAAAAAAGAGAAATATTATATTTTGTCGAATTTCTGCAGAAATAAACGGTATTTGGATTTAATTTAGGGAGTATATTTCATAATTCGCTAGCAATACTCTCCACCCCTTTGCTTTAGCGTAACTACGAAATGACGTATTCGGCCATGGGCCAATGCTGCTATCTCGAGATGCTCAACATGAACTAGGCCTATATGGAATCTTGTATCCAAATAGGGAAGTAAATTTATTCTGTTAGTGTTATTAGAAAAAGTGTTTAGAAATAAATTTAAATTATAGTTCAAAATTTAGTATAATAACAAAATTTGTGACACAAGACATTTTGTAATAACAGGAAAAAATATAAATTTAACAAACAGATCGTTGATTTTAGAAAACAGCCCGTTGTGTCACCAAACGTGCATCTTTGGACATATACATCAATAAGGGTGTGTGTTACAGAAGATAATAAAAATACGCTTACTTGTAACTGTCATTACGGCACTCTTTATGATAAAGACACTCACGGTGACTGTCTTTATGCATTCTGAAGTTCGAGAACAGGGTGCCATGTCCGCGAGCTGTGTACCGCTGGTTGTATCTGTAGCTGCGGAGGCCGGTCGCTCCCCGCCCAGCACTAGCCACCGATCACTCCTCCTGCTCCCAACCCTCGGACAGAGAGCCACCCCCCTCGGCGCCGCTCTCCATCCCCCAGAAGGTCCCAACCGCCAGCGATAAAACTGATGGAATCTTTTACCGGGAGCTCAATGTGTCCTCGGTGGCCGGCGAGATGCATGGCGGCCTGCCGCTTGATTTAAGATAACGACAGCGGGCGCGCGTTTAAAACGCCATAAACGGCACCGGAGTGCAACATAGATAAAAAGATTCTCCCCGCTGGTGGTACCCAGGGGGCATGTTGAGGCCGGGGTCACAGGTCACGTGTCTGAACAAAACGGTTTCCCGAATCCCCCTCCTTCTTTCAGGAGAAGAAGTTGTAAAGGAACACGTCGACGAGGGAAAAAAAACCTTGCGTTCGGCCGGAGTACCGTAATATTCACCAAACAGGTACACTTCATATTTCGATTGCACCTTACAGGCAATGAATATTACATTGTTGGCACGAATAGAGTGGCCAACAAAGGATCACTGCACCGGACTGTACAGCATACAAAACTCATTAAAAAGTAGTACACTCGCTAGTCTGAAGCGTACGATTTATGTTGCATATAAAAAAGTTTGCATACATTTTCCTAAAATTTACTAATTAGGTTTTTTGTAATCTAATATTTTGGTGTTTATATTTAACCAATATTTAAAGTATTTCTATCTTAAAAGGTTCAAAACACGCATTTTGTAAAAATAATAAAGCCCAATTGCTCAATAACACCTTAATAGTAACTCTGGTATAAAATAAATAAAATTAATAACACATAACTTTTATGATTGATTTCATGCACATCTACTTCAGCCACGAAAGTTATCATTTTTAAAACCGGAATAGATGCGCTTAAAATATATTATTTCAATTACTTGTAAACATTGTTAATACATTTTTTCATTAAATAAAACTACACTGGATGCATTTTTTAAATAGCCCGGCTGATAAATATATATATATTTTTAATACATGATATTTAAAGCATCCAGAATGGAAATTCGCTTAAATTTTCATTAAGGCCGACTATTTTAAGATATTATTTAAAACATTTAAGTAAATTAATTGTAGTAAGATATTTTACAGTGTTACAAAATATATGTTTTCTTATTACATACGCAACTAAAATAGTACTATTGTGACAATTTTGTATTTTGTACTACATTTTAATGAGTTTTATGTGTCGGTCACTCAGGTGCATTGCTCAGTTGTCTATAGCTATCTTACCTTAATGTATAAAACGTTCGCATACTTATTATCTTTATACTGCTGAATAGTAACACTAGTGTATTATAATGCTTTGGTATGCATATATCTCAAATCATAAATCTATCTGTTCATCATATAAAGCCAAATCTATCTAGTGTCTACTATGACTAGACAATATTGCATTGTTGCATATGTATTCTCATTAAATAGTGTTTACACGCTATTCTAAATAAAAACGTATTCTGCTTTTACTTGTTTTATGACATTAACAAAAACCACATAAGTAAGAAAGCAAATGTAAACTTACCATCAGTTGCAAAACGAATCGAGATTTAAGCATGTATTTTTGTACTTTCCTCTAAGTAAAACTGGTATTTCATTTGCGTCTTCACTTGCTTATGAGTAGTTTTAGTTATTTTTGAAAAAAATGTCTATTTTTAACAGGCCTCTGTGGTCACGTTCTTTATGAAAACATTTTGAACTTATGAACCGATGCATATCAAATGGCATATAATTGACTTATCGCTAACGAAATTTGTCTTATATAATTACGTTTTAATTATTCTGAATCTCAAATTTTGAGATATAACTTCATTTGGTCTGAATGTCGTTAAAATAGCAAATTTAAAATAAAATTCATACTAACATACGTTTATTTGTGAATCTGATTTTCGATTTTTTTGTACTAGTTGTGCCCGACATAATTTTCAATGTTTCTTGTATTTGACTGTCTAAAAAGGTAAGATTATTTAAAAGGCAAACACCTAGGTTATTACAAAAATGCAATACTTTTTTTTTATGAAATGAAGTTAATTTAATAATAATAGTTTCTAAACATTTCATTCTTCTGGATTTATGACGTAATGTCAGGGGAAATTTCTTTCTTAGTAGCTCAGGAATTAATGAGGGTAAGAGAAAAAGCCTAAAGCTCAAATTAATCAAGCAACTTTCTCTTTCCGAATTCACGGTTTGAAACGAACATTAATATGCATCATTAAAATACATAAAACTGGATGCTCTTATATCTACTTTCGAAACTCTGCACAAACAGCAAAAAGCCCTGCTTATATTATGATGATGAAGCGTTGAGCTCGATGGCTGTTCTGATTCCCTAGGGAAAGTTGCGATAGTAGAAGCATTGACGAGTGAAAGACGGGATAAGAGGGATGATACATACGGATATTTGCAGTTGTCTTCCGCAATATAAAGGCGACAGGATGACACAACACTGTATTATGGAGCGAAAAACTAATTCTTCACAAAAAAAAAAAACCTGTCTGAGTAGAAGTCGAATCCAGAGCATTAGATAAATTCTGTAGTCGTCATGATTGCGAGAAGAAACAGGCAACACAACCTACAGTGACCTGTCATAAACACTGAGTAGTATGAGCCGTTTATTTTGTTTTCGTTGTTTTTGACACGATTAGGGCACCCCAGTTAATGCAATAAAATATAACAAATTCTTGTGAACCTGAGAATTTTGGAATTTCTTGCCAAGATAAAATTAATAACGGGATTGTCGTGTGATGTTGAATCCTTAGTTATATAAGGGCATGACCCGTCAATAAATGTATTCAGGAGAAATTTCAAATGACAGTTCAAAAACTTACGGGTACAGCTCTGGTAGAGATCGAAATACTCAGTTGAGGACGAGGTCTATATACTAACACTCAGCTTGAGACGATTAAATAAATAACATGTAAAAATTGCAATTAGCCAACAAAGATATGTGATAATCCACGTTATAATATTATTACGGGGAGATCAAATTAACTGCGAACGCTGGCTACAAAGCTTTCAGTAATATGAAATATCTCACACATAGCGAAAAACGTAAAAAAAAGACATATACATTTAGTCTTTATTCATTTTTTTTTACTAAAGCCAGCCATTCATTATGAGGGCTAAAACAAAAGACAAAAAAAAAACAAGAGAACGAGGACATCGAATACATAAACCAAAGATAATATGACATTACACACCGTAAAAAACACTTTCTATGTTGGAACACACGGTTTCTTACCGCGAAGAAAATGATTAAATATGAACTACTGCAAAGTAGGCTTGCGAAAAATTTTTTTTTTTATCTTTATAATAATGAAAATTATAACCTTGCATTGCCTTTATAATAGTTCAGCAGACGTCTTTGTCGCAATGTCAGTTATGCTGTTAAAGAAAATTTGTGCCCTGAGAAACAACGACGATTAGTAAATCCAATAATGCTGGTCAATCCATTTTCATGTGAAATTCAAAGAAGCATAAGAACAAGTTTAATCACTAAATACCGATAATGTTCCAATTTTATAAGCAGTGAGCTTTGCAACAAATGCCAAATCATTTAGATGTTTTTCCTGTATGTTTGATGGGTGCAGATCTCAATAACTTTCGGTTGTTTAATGTGAGTATAATAGCTGTAAATTAACTTTCTTTAGCTTAGAACACATTCTCAATTTTGAATTATAGGCTAGCTTCAAGTTTTATATCTGACGTGAAACTAAGCGGTTTCCTTTTCGTTCTTTATGATGTTCGAGTTTATATAGTCCTTTCATGGTTACTTCCAACTTTTCTGAAGCCCTCCTAAAGTTTTACTACTAGGATATTCCTCCGCAACAGGCAAACAAAGCAAAACCGAGTTTATAAAAGTCACAAAAAATACAGCGCACCGCATTGGTACCCATTCAGTGTAATAACGCCTTTCATAAGAACTATTTATTATTAGGCATTACCAACACACCCTTTTTTCTCCCTGTTTTTATTCGTATTATTTGTAAATGAAATATTATGGTTTATAGGTAAAATAGAACTTATATTTCAATTTAATATAAAATTAAGTAGTTGTAGGGGGTGATTTTACAAATTTTTGATTAAAAAATTACGAAGAAACCGGGAATAGACTCTGATAGACCTATGACACAGCATCTCTCATTGATTGCAAATCGATTTAATTACGAATTTGAAACAATTATTACAAATAAATAAAAAGTTATTCAAAATTGTTTAGTAATTGTATGTTTAGTCTAAACTTGAATTATTACAGGAAGAAAGGTTACCGTATTCTGGGTAGTAATGACTTGTACCAAACAAAATTTTAGTGGCGACTGGAAAATATCTTGGGTTAAATCACTCTCCAAAATCTTTTTATTCGCATCATAAAATTGTTTTCAAGTGATCAGAAAAAGATGGGATTATTTTTTAATAACTATAAAATATTTATTTGATCACTGCAAAGTAATGTGCTAACTACAAAAATGTCAGGGTGAAGTCCAATAATATGTTATCACAGTTCAATATTACGAGATCAGTTAAAGGTCAGGAAATTAAAAAAGATAGTTTTTATTGTAGTAATGAGTAGTTGTGACACACACAAGATCGAAGCAACACGTTGTTTTCTGATTTAGTTCAATCCCATACTAAACAAGAATTTACCGATTTAACTAGTGTAGTGTTGCTTTCCTGTACATATTAAAGCTGGTTGTTTTGTTAATGCACTAGGAATGATCATGTGTGTTATAAATGTCTCCAGCAGAAGGAATCTTTCACCATGTTTATCAGAGTTATTCCTGAGATTTGATATAAGTCCATGTATAACAATAGATAATTCGTGGATGCACCTTTCAAAAATAGTGCACAAATTAGACACTACACCACACCAAATTTGAGTTAAATCGTTGTAATGGAAACAGATGTATAGTATGACAAATAATACTACAAGAGCAGCAACATTGCAGGTTTTAAAATACGAGATTCCTTTATTTAAATTTTAGGTTGACTTCCATTTAACAAATTTTATTTTTCAATAGTTTAAGTCTATTCTTATAGTTTAGTTGTAGCCCCTAATTAATATTTGAACTATGAATTCATTAAGAGAGTTGGATGTCAGCAACTGCAGCAGGTTCATCAAGCCTATTCTTACGATGTTGGCACAACAAATGAACTATCAGTAACTTGTAGCACTACTAGGCTAGTATTATTTCAGGCGATATCTAAAGAACCTCATATAAACTGTATCGTTATCCATCTGCTAGTTGCTAGTTAGTGGCTCACACTGCAAGATTTAAGGTACATAACTCACGAGGGTGTGGAATTGTAATATTAAGACTTTCAAATAAGACAGTGACCAGTATAAATTTAAAGTGAATTTTTTGAAGCCTATATTTTGAAGGAAATATTTATTTTGCTCTTCAGATCACTTTTATATTTGCCCGTGTTCCTACAACTTTTGAGCCCTTTGATTGATTTTCACCCGACTCGAATACTAAACATTAACACTTTTCGGTCGAAATGGCGAAAATTTTTCATTTTTAGGTGCTATGTCATTTCTCAGAAACCACTTAACACATTTAAATCAAATTCCGTACTTAAAAAAAACTCGCTATCAATATCAAATAAATAATTAAACCTACAGCGTCATAACTCGGGAACCATTTAACCGATTACCAACAAATTTTGAATGAAAGTCGACATACAGTTCACACCCTAATAAATAAAGAATCACATTTATATCAGGAACTAATTTTCAAAAACGGAGCGATATACCAAAATAAGTAAATAAGATAAGCGTGTTAGAGTTACCGAACCATTAAACATGTTTCAACAAAATTGTATTGAGGATATTTACCTATTGCTTGCGCTTAATTTACTGATTCAGAGTCTCTTTTGTCCGCCACTTTGGTTGATAGTGCCACTTGAAAAAATAAAAGCTTATGGACAATATCACAGGAGCAACTGTCTAATTCAGGCCAAACTGGAATGCATTGAACGCTTTGGCAACTCTGCCTGAAAGGAATTATTTATATATATATATAAATATATATATATAAATTTATACTGCACTAAGTTTTGTTGAAACAAGTCTAATGGTTCAGAGTAGGCATGGAATTATAACCTATAATATGTACTTTGAGGTAAATTTGTGTGTGTTGGCCTACATATACATGTATATATATATATATATATATATATATATATATATATATATATATATNTATATATATATATATAAACAAACTAAAGTATATTTGTTCGAGGAACACAAGTTAATAGCCTGTTCTTATTTTGCCATTCTTTATTTGGAAACCACCGTAATTTGATGAAATATTTTAATAATATCATATTTCAGCTACAATTTAATCCAGTTTCGTCATATCTGTTGTACTAGTTAACATAAAGTTACCCACTTTAAACATAGGTTGCATGCTTTTGACATGTCAAACACTAATTTTTTAGACGGTTTTCATATCAATATTTTATGCTATTTGCCATATACACAAAAAATTTACACTTATTTTTACCAAACTTCATTTTTTCGCAGTATATTCTTACCTTTTTAGACAATCAAATACAAGAACCATTGAAAATTATGTTGGGCACAACTAGTACAAAAAATCATTGAAAATCAGATTCATAAATAAACGTTTGTTAGTCTGTCTTTTATCTTAAATTTGCTACTTTTACGACATTCAGACAAAATGAAGCTATATTTCAAAATTTGAGATTCAGAATAATTAAAACGTAATTATATAAGACACATTTCGTTAGCGATAAGTCAATTATATGCCATTTGATATGCATCGGTCCATAAGTTCAAAATGTTTTGATAAAGAACGTGACCACAAAGGCCTGTTTCAAAAATAACTAAAACTACTCATAAGCAAGTGAAGAAGCAAATGAAATACCAGAGGCCGAGAGGAACCCGGTTACTACCGGTACCGTCGCAAGTACAGAACGCGTGAACCGAGCCGACCACCCCAATAACAGACTCTGTGTGACATGAGGTAAGCCGGTTTACTCATGTCATCCTCTGTGAGAGAAAGGTAGAGCAGCGTTCACTACCTAACACACAACTTATCTTGCCCACAGTATTACAAGATAGCGTCACTTAAAATTTGGAGGTCGTATACCATGTACTGAGAACTGCTAGTTATTAAACTCTTAGGTCCCTTATAACATTTTGAATTACGTAAACAAGACGCTTATGTTCAAAATGGCGGTATAACATTTTTTTTTTGCCATTATATACTGGGCAGTTATATTTATTTCAAAGAAACTTTGTGTGCTTGCAGTATTAAGGTAGCTATTAAATGTGTTTATTATATTACTAGATATTTATACGCAGTTTTGTAATTTAGCGCCAATATACCATTTTTCAGAAACTTCTGAAACGTATCTCAACAAATTAACATACTAACGGTGCTGACAGAGACAGCACGAGGTAAACAATTTCAAATGAATCAGCGACTACAGTATTCTTTGCGAACCTGATGCAATTTACTAGCATATATGAATAGATTTATATAGGATAATAAGTTACATCGGCAACTACTTGTTTTTCCTATTTTACTCGTAATAAAATTTCTGTGAAATATATTGCCGAGTTAGCATGTTACAAATTATTTGCAAATGCAGAAGAGCTTAAATTTGGTGGACATAAACGGTTTGTCGCTGTCTGCATACCGGAACACATGTTTTCTCTTTCGTAACATCGGTTGTAAACACCTAATTTTAATTTCAATCAATTTAATAAAAAAATTATATATCATTCATGAAACTGTTACCACCATAGCTGTAGGCTTTAAATGAAATCCGCTCTTTCAGTGATACTAGTCTTTATTTTGTGACGAAGAAAGCGGTTGCTAGTTCAAGTGTGTAATTTTCTCGCAAGGTTCTTTTCGTGGATAAATTGTAGAGTGTTGGACTGTAATTAGCACAGTTACGTAAAGAACGTGAAGAGTGAAGAGATTTGGGTGACTCTTAACAGCGATGTCTTGAGAGCCAATTAGGGTGATTGAGGTGAGTATGGAGCTGCGCCGGAATGAAATGGTGGGGGAAATGGGAGATCCTCGAGAAAAATCGACAACCAACGACATCGTCTGGCACGATTCCCACATGCGAAAATCCGGGCGTACCCAGCCGGGGATTAAACTCGGTTCGCCTTGGTGGGAGGCGAGCAGGCTAACCCCTCAGCCACTGTGGCACCAAGTAAAGAAAAGCCAATTGAAAGGCGTGTTCATGATTATAGTGGGGTACCAACCGCTTATGTACCGACTCGATCTTCAAAGCTTGTCCTAGAGCGTACCGTTAAAATAGTGTTCAGCCTTCTCACAACATAAGAATTACGCTTTTAAAACTCATGGTCATTCGAGGAAGGGGCCTTTCAGTCGTGGTGTAATTACAAAGACTATTGTTTCAGGGGCATATCAGTATAATTAAAGACCTGGGTATCGCCAATATAAATTAAATCTGCACGTTACATGTAAAATGTTTCCCAAAATCTTAATATGAACGCAATGCATTATTTTATATTGTGACCACTTTTTTTTAACCAGTCCTATCTATTTTCCTGTATAAGTGGGAGAATTAATTAATTATTTCAGTATTATATGTTTTCGGTAGGAGTACCGATTTCAAGCATCTTCTGTCATGTAAAGTTGATTCAGAAAATTGTAATCTATGGCTGTTTAGTCGAAGCTTGTTAGTCAGTTTTCGAGTACGCCTAATATTAAAGAGTTGAATAAATATTTAAATAAAGACTTATATATAGCTCTCCACATTATGTTTGTATGTGTGTATACATTGACGTTATGAGTGGCACCTTATGTTTAGGTGGTAATGAATCCAAATTATCCTGTAACGTAGGTACACTTCGACATTATTCCTTTCGAAACATTTCTAATCAGTTTTAATGTATACAAATACTTCCATCGCATGGTATTTATTTGTTACACAAACTCATACATTGTTTCCCGAATTGTAATTTAATATCGAAAATATGGAAAAGCTTACAAATGCGTAGCATAAAATTTGCAATACTTGTAAGCGAAAAAGTAATAACTGAGGTTTTGTTATTATAAGCAAGCACGTGATTATAAAAAATTTCAATGATTCGTTAAGTTCGTTTTTATTAATGAAATTATAAATATAAGTTATTCACATTGTTAATTAGTTAACTATCTCTAAAATCATAAAATTCCATTAACTTAATACTTATTATTTACTCATCTGTAGCTCAGAGAATATATACTTGTTCTTCAGTCTTGTGTTCTCAGATCCTACTATATTATTGCAAATTTCATATTATATGACGTGGGTTTGGAAGCAGTTTTTCTTAACTAATTTTGGATAAATGCACACTTTTCAAATAGAAATAACAAAGCGTAAAAATCTTTACTTTTCAAGATAATCAGTTAAGTGATAAACGTTAAAAATTAAAATTACAGCGGTATACATCCCAAACTAGATACGAGGTAATGCAAAATGCTCTATATAAAATAAATTGTGATGTTTTTACGAATAATTTAATTCGCGACTTAAATAAAATAATAATAGAAATAATAAGCACTATACATATAAATAAATATATATACACACACACATGCACACACATACAGCACGAAAGTTAGTGTTCGTCGACCAGTTTGGACGAAAATTCGTAATGAATAACGAAGTTTTTAAACAGTCAAAATCGAATCTTATAAACATTTATCAAGAAAGTTGTTTATTAACAATGTGTCATTGTAATAAGTTATGTGAGGGATGTAATGAATAAATGTGTTGATATTTTTGCGTTTATTTAATAGTGTAACTCCCTTTTCTTCAGCTGATAAGTGTTTATTTTTCAAGCTTTCAAACTAAGAATTCGAGTACATTATTAAAAAGTTATTTTGTGAGGCATTGTGATGAATGTTTATTTTCATTTTCAGAAAACAATTTAACTTTCTCTCATAAAGATTTAGCGAGGCATATTAAAAAAAAATCAGTGAATTTATAATATAATGGTATTTTTTGCAATTATTTCAGAAAATCGGAACGTAAATTTTTTTATAGTAATTTTTGACCCGATGTGTATTTTAACAGTTTTGTAGTCCAAGAAATTCATGAGACAGAATATGTTTAAAGAAAATTTACAGAATCAATATTGTGGACATAATGCTGCAAACTTCTTAAATACTTAATTCCTACAAATCTGACGTGTTTGAAACCATTACAATGGTATGGAGGCTAAATTAATGTTTATGGGCTAATTTTTTTTAATAGGATGACAATTTTTGGATTTTAAAAGTGTTAATGTCTATTTGGGTTGAAGTAAAATGTTCTTCAATCCACTCTAGCCACAGACCAAATACATTATGTATGTGCACATATGTATTTAATACTTCTTAAATTTAATATAAGTGCTGTTTGGTACTCAAGTTAATATTAAAAAAGGGGAGGTTAGCATATGAGCTTTTTTTTTTTTTTTTTTTTTTNGTGTTGAGTCTCGTTAATTTCTCCTCAGTTTCCTAAGAAAGACAATCGACTACCCAAACTCGCTCGTTACTCTACAATTTGGTAATGTTTTTGATTCAGTTGTATAAGTTTTACTGTATGTTAGATCACGCAGCCTCTTAATGAAGCTATAATACTGATATTTATGTCTGTATTCTTCGAAAACAATCACGTCATAATAGCTGTCATCCAAATATTGGAACGAAAATTTGCCTCCATCTGGGTAAAAAATTCACTCCCCATGAAAATAGGGTTTCAATCTGCAAATAGATAGAATAACCTGACTTTATTAACTTAAGTTAGGTTAAGTTGTGTTAAATTGTTATGTTACCTTATTTTAAGTTGAACTAATGTGGTTAACTAAACAAAATACAACTCTTTTCGTTCAACTGATTATTATACCTTTTATTTATAACAAATATTTTGACTCATATATTTGCTTTCCTTTCTTCTTTACGAAATCGTCACTATTAATCCAGCTCTTAGAGCACATAATTCCTGTGAAATAAATCCAAAATATTTTCGTTAACAGGAGGCTGTAGCACTTTTAAAGTAAATTACCACCACTTTAGTTAAGATGCTGTATAATAGACTATTAGTGATTAAGCCTGTTAAGTGTTAACAGATTCCAAATACCAAAAAGTCACAGTAATTTCTCAATGTTGATGATAGTTAACTGTATTTTTATAATACCAATACAAGATAATTTAACCTTGAAAATTATGTAAATAATTTCAAAAAAATCCAAACTTTCACTTGGAGCAGAAGATAGGGACACACCTCTCATAGCCTTCTTACGTGAAAAAAAATTCTTCAACATCACCCTTAAGAGTTAATATTTTTTTTACTGATATCACAATTCTCCTAGACTAACCCATATCACCACCAGACACAGACAAATAAAATAATTCTCTAATATCATCCCACTTTCTATAATTTTTTATACGAACTATTACAAAACAATAGTGTTTCATGTCAAAAGAACAAATAATTCCAACCACTAAACAAAGACACTACCGGGTCTTCAATTTCTGTGTCTTAGATTTTCGAATGTTTAGCTGGCGAGGTTTTCGCTGATCCTAGGCCTTCGGCTGTTGACAGATCTCCTGCTTATGGGCATTCACCTTGTAAAGATTGCAATCCTCATACTTGTACAGAACGACATGAAATTTATGAGGAAAATGATTTGATGAATGGCATTCTCATTGATTGGCATTTCACATGATGGCACGTTTATGTGATGTAGCAAGTGAGAGATACTATGAAAGTGATGTGTTGTTATACAGGTTGTTTCAAACCGAACCGTAGAAACGTCGTGTGGTTAATCTTTATGCAAAGTGGGACAAAAAAACATTATTTAACTCAAAGCCTAAAGTGATTATTAAGGGAGGTATGCACCCTTAATGCAAGAGGCTTGGGATCTCTTTTTTGTGCAATTAAATAATAAATTATGCGTTATCAAAAAACACATTTATGCATAACGTTTAAGTGAAAGAAAATGTCATACATGTGCATTTTTTTGATAATACTATCCCTCTAACATTATTAAAATTGGGTGTGGCATCATTATAATGTTCCAAAATTTGTAACTGTGCATTACAATCGATATTTTTCGACGGATTAATAACTGCCATATCAAAATTAACAAAAATGGTTGCCTCTGTGTAATGCTTATAGGCTGTTGGTTTTAAATGCCTTTTTTTTCACTTAATCAGTTATAACGCCTTGTAGTTATGCAATCTGTGCTACTTAAGCTAAACAGTTTGTCTACCGCGTGGGAGCAGTACAAAATTATCTTATCCAGTTCACTTTCGTTGAGTCGGGATTTAGGCGAATGGTCAAGGTTGTAATTTTGGAATTGTCACTCAATGACTGTGTGTTTGAAACAGCATAAAGAGGCAAAATGCTGACTCAACTACAGTGCACTGGATGTCATATTTTATACTGCGTCCACGTGGTATACCGTCCGCTCTGTTTGCAAAACAGGTTGCATAGCTGCAAGGCGCTATAACTGAACATTAGATAAAAAATGGGGAATTTCAAAGAAAAGCGATGGCATGAGAGCGTTGCACCAAGGTAACTCTTTTTTGTTAACTTGAAAAGCGTAATTATTAAAACGTCAAAAAATATTGATACAAATGGATGGTTGGAAATTTTCGAACATTACAGTGAAGTCACGCCCAATTTTACTAATGTTAGATGGATCATATTAGCAAACAAAAATGCTCACATTTAACAGATTTGTTCACATTAAAGGTTATGCCAAAATTTGTTATTTAATATTCTAATATCGTGTACTTTCTTATTTAAGTTAGTAAAATAATTTCCAAATCTCTTCTATTAGGGGCATATAGCTCCCTCAATAATCACTTTTTGTATTATGCTTTTGTCCTATTTTGCATATAGAATCACCACACGACGTTTGTACCATTTGATCTGAAAAAAACCATTATACAGTTTAGGTTGTGGCGTACTAAAATGCGTTGTTGTGTTAAATTATGTTATTAAGTGTGTTTCAGAATATATAACATGTTCAATGAAGAGAGCTATATTTTGTTTAGTTACCTACATTAGTTCAACTTCAGCTAAGTTAACTTAACAAAACTCAACCCAACCCATCCTTACATAAGAGAAGTATTAAAAATAAGTAATATTTACGAAACAAAATCGTTGCAGACAGTATTATACATTCGTTCACTTCAGCTATCTAAATTCCCTGGACATCTTCAGGGGCTCTATTTATAATCTCTTTTGAGTTACGCTAAGACAAGTTTAGTATGTGAGACGTAACTAGTATATTTTAACAGCGATCCAATCAAGTCCGCTCTGTGTTCTTTGACATATACTCTCTTGTTGCTCTTCTCATTCACTTAATTTTTTTTTAACAACATTTATTGATTTTCTTGCACTTAACTACATTTCTCTAGATTGAGATTATCAGGGTTTTTTCTGAATTCTGTAAACGTCTATGTTAAATGATTTCTGTTTTCGTCGAACTTACTATAAAAATCCTATTGTCATTATCTTGGTGCTGGTGCAATTTTATAAACGTTATGGGCTACTTGAAGTGTGATAGTGTCCGGCATCATCCTAAGAATGACGATGATTTTTACTTACTCAAAAGATAGTATAACTTGGTTCGTCGTTTATTGAACTTATGTAATCGCAGCTTGGTTTTTGCAGTTTATCCGCCGTATACCTTCATCACTTGTAAAAATTACCTTGGTCATTAACGTAGTGACCACTAAACATTCTTCGATATTATAAATATGTTATGAAATTTTAATAATCATAAATTTACCATTACACGCTTTGTTCCTTCAGTGAGAATGAACGAGATCGAAAAAAATTACACACACACATACGTGTATATATATATA
>NQII01011340.1:14250-25311 GCA_002778355.1 Clitarchus hookeri
TTATATTGTATTTTGTTTATTCACACCTCATTTTTCAAAGCAAAGGTTAATCAATTATAATATTCATTATTATTAGTATTAATATTATTATCGCCATTAATAATAAGATTATTATTATTATTACCAATTATTATTATTATTTACCACATGTAATTGGGTTATTGCCCGGTGGCAAGTGCTTCCTTCCCTCATCCCGTTTCATCCTCCAGTACCTTCCTGAATCACGCAACCTCCTTCACCATCGCCAACTGCTCCTGCAACATATTCCACTCCCTCACACACATTTCTCACCAGCATGGACTGCTTTCCCCTTCCTGTCTGCCACCATAACCTCTGTATCTTTCTACTGTTTTGAATTTCTCCCCATATACAGCCCCTTGGCTAAATGTCCACTTAACCTTCCCCATCCTCGCACTCCATTCACCATCCCATACATCCTGGCCAGCCTCTCCACTCTTTGCCTGTCCCTTACGAAGCAATCTCCATTTTCATTAAGAATTCCCTTCATCCTCACCTTCTTACCTCTGCATTCCCCATTTACTCTTAGCCCACCTTGCTGCTCTTTCTTTGCATCTTCTCACAGCTCCTGTATCTCCTCATCCACACATGGGTCCCAGACTGCGGCTGCATGTTCTATTTTATTATCTGCTTGGTCGTATCTTCATAAGCCTACAAGCCTTCTCCTTCAACTCCTGCTAACTCCCTTCAAGACCCTACCCGGCATTCCCAAACCCCTTCGTTCCTGTGATACCACTCTCTGCACTTTCTTTATTTTTGTTATGAATACTAAAATTATATCATTTCTTTCAGTTTTTTTAATGTATGTAAATGAAAGAGTTACACAATCCATAGATTATTTACTTTTCTAATAATTACTTTATACTTGACCAACGCATGAACAAAGTTATCAGGCCCAAGGCCCAATGTACTTTATCTACTGAAACTTTCCCCCTATCTCCTGCCCTTGTCATTTATAAGTAAGCGTCTTCATACCTTCCCCTCTTTCTAGTAAACCTTACCATCTTTGTTTTTCGTACGTTAATCTTCTGTTTATTTATTTCTGTCCGGCTCCTTATTTGTTCTAAGTTCTCCTGCAACCTATTCTCCCCACCCACCATTAACCCCAGGTCATTAACCATAATGGTGACAACAAGGGACCCAGCACACCACTCTGCGAACTTCCTGATGTGTCCTCGCGTTCCACTAACGACTCCATCACTTTCACCCTCTGTTTTCTCCCCCTCAAGAATTCTCGTATACAATCCACCACCAACTTATCATCCAGTGGCCTATCCACTTTTTGCATCAAAATCTCGTGGGCCACCGTATCAAAGGCATTCTCAAAGTCTATGAAGCAGGCATCCACCTGCTTCCCCTCAACTACTTCCTGCATCAAATCCTCCAGCAGTCCAGTCAGTTGTGTCTTACATGAGTAACCTGCCCATAAACCATGTTGGTACACCTGCAACCAGTTCTTTACATCCTGTACTACAAGCCTCTTCATCACCTTTCCCGTTCTCAATGTGATACTCGTAGGCTTGTCAACTGCCGGGATTTTTCCTTTCCTCCCCTTGCTTGTAAACCGAAACAACCATTGCCTCCTTCCAGTCCTGTGGTAGCTTACCTTCCTCGACAGATCTTCTAAACAACACTTAAAGATGTGGACTTGTGGACCCACTGCCTTGCTACTCTTCAATCACACTGTAACCTCTTCCCTTATCCTGAACTTCCTGTACATCCTACTTCTCACCTCACCTTCCCTTTGCCAAACATCTTGCTCCACCGACACTGACGAGTACTGGGTTTGCAGCAACTCAGCTTTTTCCTTGTCAGTTTGACGTGAACCAGGCGTTCACTGGTACCTTTGTGCCCACTGTGACTGCCGCCGTAGTGTCCTCCACTCCAGATGCACCACACCAGCAGGCATGTGGGCAAGAGTGATAGTGTATTCAGTGTCTATCAAGTGTATTCTTCCATGTGTGTAAATTGCACCAGTGTCAGTAATTATTCAGAGTGCATTTGGAGTGCATCAGTACAGTTATTTAGGGTTATATGTATTTATTCAGTATTTATGTATACCATATTTATCGTGTGTCAAAACAGTCATCACATACATAGCCAGCCAGGGATGTGTGACATTATTAGGTTGGCAATACAGTGACTGCTGCAATACTTACATTTAATATTAATATAACCCTGATTTATTGTGTATTTGTGCAAGGGTAATTGTGTTTTATTATGTTTATATAAGGTATATAATTTTTACATCTCATTAGCATTTTTAAGTCGTATTTGTGTTTCATCTTTCCACCGCATTTCTCAGTCTAGAAGGCTTCATCACTTCAACGCGGGCGGACGTGGTAAGTCTCTCGTTTCGCAAGAACCTCGGTACCAGCCTCTGAGGCTGCAACCTCACTCAGTGATCGCATCATCACATCATCCACGAAATAACTTGTGTTTTTATGTTATATCGCACCAAGGCGAGAGCAGCGTCACGCACCGTAATTAATCTTAAGCCATTTAGTGTGTTTGTACGACCACGCGGTCACCACGTGTTGGTTTCGCTTAAAGTGTTGAATAAAATAATCATCTTGAATATAAACCAGTGCGTTCATTAATCCAGGCGTGCGCAGCGGCCATACAGCTCGCATTTTCCTACTATCTGACGGTGTGTTACCTCGAGTCCCTAGGGTGAGAAACCACGACCCTATCTCATTGCTCAACCTTGAGCTGGCGCCCGGCACATTCACAACTTGAGGGACACCGAGCGCCCAAACCGTCTCCCTTCGACAAGGGACGTACCTGGCGCAAGTCAAGTTGTTGCACTCAAATCCTCCTTACTATTCAACACTGGGATACCTCGCGCCTCTCATTTCACCTTCTCATTATATCCATACAACTTTCTGTATTCCTTACCTTTCCCTTTCTTTATCATGTTGCCTAGGTATTCGTTCTTTGCCTGCTTAATCACCTTCCTAGTTCCCTCATCATCTGTTTTATACAATCCCTTCCCAGATGTAACCGGTCTCCGCCCACCCCTCGTGCTCTGTGATTCCAAGACAGCTGAGGAGAGGACTCGTTATTTTTCATTGGGTATCTTTGCTTTGTCCATTGCCACAAATCCACCTGAGCCCGCACGATATCTACCCGAGACAACTTTGTGAAGAGTTATTAGAGTAAGGAGTATTTTCGAGAATCTATACTAATTGCTTTGATTCAAGTGTGGTAACGATACTAAAGTAATGAATTGTTATTATTCGCCCATCTCTAATAAACAGTGAATGAACCAACTGTTTGTTGCGTTAGGCAAAATGGATTAGTATTAAACTTTATTTTGACTAAAATGGTCCATATTCCAACATGTACGAGAGTTTGAAAGCGGAGGAATCTACGTGATCAATAAATTAAATAATGATTTGATACTACAATCGGAGAACAGACGGGCAATGCAGTCATGTGTGCGTGAAACACTGTACCAACAGCACCACACAAAAGAAAAGGAAATGCAGCAGTAAGTAATAGTTCCAGTATAGTTGTAAACAGGAGTTGTCTGTTCTCGAGTGTGCTTCTAGTTTAGCTATAAAGACGGCAGAACTTACTTGGAAGGAATTTACTTGTGCCATGACGAAAACATTCACGTCTGCAAACATTACGTTGTAGAAACTTGATAATCTCTTACTGTGGTTCACATCTTTCAGGACGCCGGTGATCTACCTGTCAGTAGAGTTATGCCCCACTCGTACATAACCAACAAATGGAACAAATACAACAATACCTTCGTGGTAAGGTAGTTGCAGTGTTGTGCGACGAAACAATTGACAGAAAAAACCAGTGTGTATTTATTGTGTTGTTTAAAACGATGACTGATGCTAAAAAACAAGGGGTTGTCAGTTTCCGTCTTAAATCAGCCACAGTTACCTCTTAACACACAAGTGATTCAACTTGAAGCCCTATAATTTGGAAATAATGTAAACATCTTTATTTTAATTAGCTCTGAGAATTAAAATAAAGGAGCTTCATAATGTATTTATTGTATATTTTTGTGTGTGAAAATGAAATGTAGTTATTTGTTAAATTATTATTTTGCATAAATGCTTTGTATACCACTGCAGCTTCCTTACCATGAAGACGTTTTTTGTTTGTTTCATTTGTTCATCAAGACCAGGTGCTGTATTGCTTCGTCCTCTTATATGCCTGATGGTAGGGGAACTGGTTGGCTAGCAACTAACACTACATTCTCTTCCACATCTGGAATGAGGGGCAAGCTGTTACATAACACCGGCGTGGCGTCCTTGCTTCGATCCTTTCTTGGCGGTTCGGTGTAAGGCGGATAGCATCCTTTGTGATGGGAGGCAAAAACACTTCAGTTATCCTTGGCTGCCTTTGGCTACAACTTGTCGTAGCTAGAACAGCTTCTACTCGTTCCGCCGTGCTTTGTGAAGAGGTGGCAGATGGAACCACCCCATCCAAGGATTTGTTTGTGGGAAGGCATCTGGAGTAGGGCATGTTTCTCTAGCTTGGCTGCAATGTCAAAAATACTGCAACTTTTAAGTTGTGAAAAATTTCACTCTCTCCTGCACTTAAAATTATAGTGCAACGATTATGCAATAGTGACCATAATGCGATGAAATGTGGTAACTCTAATTATAGTTATGTATACATCAGTTATACAAAAATGTTTATGTTTGGGCATAAAATTAAGTTGAAAGCTAGCTTTGTTGGGATGCGTAGATTCAAAATGTTTTACATGAAATTGAAACTTATTTCAATTCTTGAGAAGCAACGAGGCTGTAATATAAAGTCTACTGATACATAAAATAGTTTTTGAATGTATCTCCGATGTCTCGTGCTTTCTCTGATGAGGGTTTGTTGGTGTGATACCTGGGTACTTTTGTAATTGCAGGAACTTGTTGTTCAGAGGTGAGAGCAACAAATCGTTCTTTATCGATAACAATATTGTGTAAAATTCATATTGCTTTTATTTTCTTGTCAGCAAAGTTCTCTCATGTTTCTATACCACCACTAAGTATTCACGGCCTAGAGACAAACAGCCCAAAAGTACATTCAGTGGTTTTATTATTGCATGTGATAATCTTTTATTGAAGATTTCCTCATCAGATGGCAATGACTTACCTGAGTAAGGTTTCTTCAAATGTTCTTGTAAATGATAAGCGTAGTCTGCTATGAAGGAAAGTGGGGCCGAGACCTCTGTGCATGGTAAAGACAGTAGAGGTACGTCAAGTGTTCCTCTTCCCATTAATTTTCCCAACAAAGAAGCTCCATTGCTTTTGTTTCCCATAGCCTCCAACATCTACAGATATAAATCTGTAATAGTTGCTATCAAGCCCTTGTAACAATAGAAAAATACTGTTTGTTATTAAAGTACATAGATCCTGAACGAGGTTGACACTGGATTCCCACGTTCTTTCTATCCAGTGAAACTATGCAGTTAGGAAGTTGCCAAACATTGTAAAATCATTTCACTGCTCTTAAATCATACACATTTGGTTTCATCATATGAACGTGTTGGAAAATCATGCACTGGCAGATGTCCCTGATGAATTTAGCTACTAAAGACTCCCATACAGAAGGAATTTACCAAGCTTTCGAAAGTAATTCCTGTGCCTGTGTATCGGAAATAGGGAAATAAATATGTAAATTGAATGCATTAACAAAAAAAAATGAAAATGAATAGGGTCCAAGTCTAGTTACTTATCAAAAAAATTATAAATTATACAATTGCAGCTTGCTTTTGATTGACAGATTTTTATTGAAAGGGAAAGTAAAGTTGTAAGAGTGATATGCTCTAGTAGTGGTTGCCATAATTGTAGCTCATTTAAAGCAAAAAAAATACTTCTCTCAGGACCACTGAAAATGGTGCAAATAAGTTTTAACATTTTATAAGGTAACTACATTTTCTTATTTGTGGATGTTTTAATAGTGCCGTTATAATTATTATTGAGCTATATGGTTAATTTTCTTTCGTTTTGGGAGGCTTTGTAATATTTTATCAGGATTCAAAGTTATTGCCGTGGTAGAATGTTTATCGGTTATAAGTTTGGTTTTTCGGAAATTTTAGTTTTGGTTCGAGTCAGCATTTGTAGGTAGAAGCTTTTCCTTCTAGAAGTTTGATTATATTTTTACTACAACGCATTTCGGCATGGCATGGGGAGGGGTTATTACGGGGGTCGCATAGGCTTTCGAAGTGATTCCGGCCCACGCCATGCCCTTATTTGGTCACGTTTTTGGCACCCTGGGGCGAGAAGTGGGGGTAGGCATGGGGCGACTTTAACCCAGAGTACCTACCGCCCAGAAACAGTAGATAACGAGCTCTCAAATGGGACACATCGAGCATGGTAAATATCCCCCACACCGGCAAACTTTATCCTGCTAAATTATTTCTCCACCAGTGTGGGAGGTTGTTAGGGTGCCAGGAGGGAACTGACATCCCTCCTGCCTTTGTAACTTCGTCTTGTGATGCAAGCTTTGAATGACGTGATTAATTCATAAACTACTGTTGTTCTGCTCTTTGTTTTTTTGTCTGGTGAAACTGACTGTTCGGGACTCTGCATATATGAAGCTTGTGTGTCAGCTGTTTCTTTTGAATATTAAATACAATTACAGCAACTAAACCGAGACTTGACTTTATTTGGAGCCTTTTTTTAATTTTCATGCCTCTACCGATTGAGCAAAACCGAGCTGTAATTTACAGTCGCCAATTCTGACGACTGCGACGTTACAATGTCATATAAAACTAACATGTGGAACTAAAAATTAGCGGTTTAGTTGCCAATTATATTTTTTATAAACTAACTTTTATACTTTTTAAATATTTCGTTATAATTAACGCTTTATAATTGTTTATAATTATTATACTGTTATATTTTTTATTCACTTGATAACCATTTTGTTAGTTTTGGTTTAATTTTGAATGGTTTTAAACACAACAGCCAACATTGAAGTTTAAAGTAATTTTCAAATTTGAAACTCTTTCCCGTAGCAGAGACAGACGACCCTGCTTGTGCACGGGCAAGATTGCGTGACGACTGAATGTCGATGTCAATAGAAGGATGACTCGAGGTAGAACCTGTTCCAGATGTCTTGAGAGAGAATGAGAGAACCAAGCTCATGCTTAGAGTTCCAGGCGTTGCAGCACAGCGTGGATTACAGACGTAGGAATTCTAAATGTTTGATCGCAGTTCTACATGTCATAAAACAGACACAGGCTGTCCGTAAGGATTGTGAATATTGCTGCGGAATGGGGGAGGCCAGTTGTGACGGAGCCCACACATCAGTTGTTTTCTTTTCTTCCAGTTCTGCACACTCGTGACTGACGTCAGGCCGATTGATAGAAACGGTGCACAGGTGTGGAGTGTTGCGGTCAAGGACTTGGCGTCGAAGGAGGAAAACGTTGAGGAGTTTGATGCAGTCATTGTGTGCAATGGGTACAGCTCTATTTTATTTATNTCGTGACTGACGTCAGGCCGATTGATAGAAACGGTGCACAGGTGTGGAGTGTTGCGGTCAAGGACTTGGCGTCGAAGGAGGAAAACGTTGAGGAGTTTGATGCAGTCATTGTGTGCAATGGGTACAGCTCTGTTTTATTTACAATTGCAATGTTTCGCTTCATTTAAAGATATGAAAAAAAGACATTTCTTGCAGAATTTTATTTAATTACAGATGCAAGCAAGTGTATAAAAGTTTAGCACATTAATTTTTCTCCTTGTTTAATTGTAGCTTGTTTGTCATAGAAATATGAATAATTGTAAAGGTCTCACAATTTTGTATATTTACAGCATTATGAGTCTACCTACAACATCAGCTCTTGACAGACCTTAGCTAGTAACAGGCTGTCATGGTCACGTAAATTATGAAAAATTATTACTACACAAAATAACTACATGTCTTGCAAATTGGGTCAGTTACTATTTTTTTATTTTCACACTTGTGTGATGGTTGATGGGTAGTTACCGTCAAACAAAATATTAGCTGGTTGGTACAGTGGTGATGAAGTTACCTTGGTGGGTTGGAAAGGAAGTTACCCTGGTGGGTTGGCAAGAAGCATGTTGGCTGTACTTTTCAATTATGTATGAAATTCTTTGTATTCAGACACGGTAGAGAAAGGTTGTGTGCTGTTTTTCATTCGAAAATGTCAAAATGTGTAAAATTCAAATTTTCTTCGCTGTATTTATTTAGGGTACGCCGGTCAGGGCAATGGACTGGAGGTGTGTGTTCACTTTTTTAGTAAAACTGAATTTTTTTTCCCTCATAGCATTTGCGTTAGAACCGTAAAATAATTATAATGGCTTGAAGAAGTAATTATATATGTGTGGTACCTTCCATGTAAGGTAAAGTGTACAGTTATGAAAGAATTTAATTACTGCCGTGAAATTTTTTTCAGAACAGCATTGCAAAGTGTCTACTTTTCCAGTTAAAAGAGCACTGTGAAAAAAAAATGTTAATTTTTACATGCATGTTTTTTAATTTACATATTGTGTTAACATTTATTTTTAATATAAAAGTTGCTGTTGAGTATTGTTATAAATCCCACGACGTTATATGAAATCAAAAGCAGTCATGAGGCAAACGTACTGTTTTTTACTTACAATGAGTAACTTTATTAAGTCTCCGGACGTGCATGAAGATGGCCCACAAGGGCATACCACTGCTTTTGAAATGTGAAGTTTGATTAACTGGCACAGACATTGCCAGTTAGTATGTGTTTTTGTTGTAGATATTTAATAGGAGACATTTTTATTTACAGACATTTTTCAAAGCCACACGCTCCAAGCATCCCTGGCATTGAAGGATTCAAGGGTACGTCACTTCACAGCCACGTCTACCGAAAACCTGAACAGTACAAAGACCGGACAGTCATTATACTGGGTGCTTCGTCATCAGGGATTGATATATGTATAGAACTTTCAAAACATGCCAAGCAAGTAAGTTAAATTCATGAAAATCTCTACATAAGCTAGGGACTGCGGTGGCTGAGAGGTTAGCCTGCTTGCCCCCCACCTTGGCGAACCAGGTTCAATCCCTGGCTGGGTCACCTGATTTTCGCATGTGGGAATTGTGCCGGATGATGCCGTTGGTCGGTGGGTTTTCTCGAGGATCTGGCGTTTCCCCTGCCCTTTCATACCGGAATTGCTCCATACTCACCTCAATCACTCTCATCGGCTTTCAAGACCTCGCTCTTAAGAGCCGCCCAAATATCTTCACTCACTCTACATAAGCTATATGTTGGGTAGTTGTTACGGATTGCAACTGTTGTGAAAGAATCATCCAAAAGGTATGAAAATTGTATTTTTGGCTTCTGCAAGACCTACCTTGCTGACATACATGGGAGCATTGTAATATGTCCAATGGAAACAGTAAAATTAAATAGATATTGTACCAGGCGTTCTGAACCTATTTGTTTACACGTAGCGCCATGGTACGTTAAGTCATGTTATGGCGTGGTCCTGTTGACAAAAGCAAATCAAAAGTAGCGTGTTTTCTCTACTGCTAGTAGAGTGTTTCCAGAGTATAGAATAGTTACAGTTGAAAGTGAACATGCCTTATATGTGTGTTATCATCAATACATGACCAAGGAGTTGTATCTGCGACCTGCTTAGGTGGTTTTTGCAGTATTTTGTGTTTATAAAAAAACAATGTGAGTGATATTAAACAATTTTATTGGAGGTATTTGAAGGTCTTAATTTGTCGTTTTCTAATAATTATTTTAAACAACGTAGATATTTTTTAAAAAATGATACACAGCTAGCTAATTTAGTGTAATGTTTTGGTAGCCAGGGTTTACACTCCTGAAATATTTACAAGGTAGTCATTTTGAAAATCAAGTACGTGAGTCAATTTAATTGCATAAGTTTACATGCTCTAAGGTAGCACTACTTGTGTGCAAAATTCGGTAGGAATTGGTGAATTGGTCCCCGAGATATGGCATAAAAGCCCTATTTTCTCGTGTAGTGCAGTCCTCACAAGTTGTGGACAAAACGTTATGTATTAGCACAGTCAATGTTAGTCATTGCTACTTCCAGCATATTAAGTTGTACAAGGTGTTACTGAAAATCACTGGCAAACTTCATGAGGTGATTTTCGCTGAAAATATATGGCAAAAATATATTAATCATTTTTCCTATAAGTGATTATTAGGAAAGCTATGCGCGCCGAAACATAAAATTTTTTTAATGATATCCGTTACAAATATCAGGCATTACTTGTGATTAAGCAACAAATGGATGAATAATGTTTTATAGAAATAGAGATCTTAAACTTGTGAAAATGTGGCGGGTAATAACATCCCCCTTCATCAGAAAAATAGGGGTGCTGATTCATAACAAAACATTCTACAATACACTATTCAGCAATATTTTGTTTCATCAGAAATAGTTTCTGATATTAGTAACAAAACTCATTTCAAAAATTTATTTTGGGGGGAAGGGGTGCATAGTTCACCTAATAAACACTTTAGGAGAAATGAAACATAAATTTTTGTCAGGAATCACCTGCCGCAGTTTGTCAGTGATTTTCAGTTCCACATTGTACAGGTTGAGTATAAAATAATACCCCTACTTTGAAGGTCTATAATATCAACAGCAAACAACTTACAACCTTGATTGACCAATCAAATGAACCGTGGAACTTGTTAAGTTTGTTTACCATACATTCATAAATGTTAAATGTGACCACCACAAGCGGGCCAAACGACATCTACTTGATAATCAAACTTGTTCCACGCTCTTGTCAGCGTGTCCGGTGTTACGGTTTGGATGGCGTCCGTAATTCTTGTTTTGAGGTCGTCAATGTTAGCTGACAATGGTGGACAAAACACTTGATCCTTTATGTTCCTCCATAGAAAAAAATTACACGGGGTACAATCCGGGCTTCTTGGGGGCCAGTCATGAAGAGCCTGGTCATCAGCTGCTCCTCGACCAATCCAGCATTGCGGCAACGTCTCGTTCAGGTATCCGCCAACAGCTAGGTGCCAATAGGGTGGCGCACCATAAAGGAAACATTGGACCATCCCCTTTACATTGACGTGTCGAATGCGAGCTCGCT
>NQII01011341.1:0-28551 GCA_002778355.1 Clitarchus hookeri
ATGTTTAACTCTTTATACCAGATACACAAAATTATTATAAATTTGTTTTAATACTGTTCATACTTACAGTTAAAATTCAGTTACAGTACTTTTATTTAATATTTTAAAGTTGTAATGTGCTAGGATATGTTTTGCAATATACTTGATTACCTTTGTATTGCAAAAATCAGTATTAAAATCAATAGCTACAAGTTCAGTTGCAAAATCTTTGAACCAAAACCACAAATACGTTGAGCTAAATAAAACCCATATTTTGCCATGATTGTAAGCTCTGACAGAGCTTTATTTGTTAAAAACAGAAATGTTTGCTTTCAGAGGATATATAGAAAATCTGATTATTAGTAGTATGTTGGGTTCAAACTAGAGTTTAACGACAGAATTCATTTTCTGAACTCAAATTAATACGGTGACAGAACATCAAAGATACGAATAAATATATTTCGATGAATGCCGAGCTTCGAAGCTGTAGACGCTAAGTGGTTACCGCGTTTGCCCTAAAGCATATTATGTTCTAAGATTTAGGTCTAAGTGAACCGAAAGAAATCAGAAGTATAAACTCTCTCTCTCTCTCTCTCTCTCTCTCTCTCTCTCTCCCTTTATATATATATACACATATATATATGTGTATTTGTGAGTGTGTGTGAGTTCGAGTGTGAGTGAGTGTGTGTGGTAGTGTGTGTGGTACTAAGTACATATAATTGTTAGGATGAAAAAAATAATTCTTTTAAAATAATTTAATGAAATATAGTTTCCCGTTTTACGAAATCCAGCCTTTTCGATTATTTTGATTCAACTTTGATCAAATTATTATTTTTGGTAATAAAAAACGTGTTGCCGTCTTGTAAAATTGGCAACTACAGATAATAGTTAATGTCATATTCTAATGAAATAAAATACATGTTCCCTTAACAGCTTTATAAAACGCTCTCATTTCCTTGACTAGNTTAATGTCATATTCTAATGAAATAAAATACATGTTCCCTTAACAGCTTTATAAAACGCTCTCATTTCCTTGACTACCGCATTTTATCACTCTCTCTCTCTCTCTTTGATTGTTCAAGCACTTGTCCAAATAAGAAGGAAAATCTTCGAATATCTGTTTCTCTTCATCCATAACGGTACAATTATCTTACAGTGAATTTCCAACTCGCACTGCGCAAAACGTTTATAGGGGTTTTTTTCCGTGCGCCTTCCTCCATGAACCCTACCCTCCTCGATATATGTTAATGTGTATTGTACTTCTGAATGACTGTAATGATTGGCCAATTTGATAATGCGAGATTGTCTGAGAAACACTAGCAGGCAGCTGTGGCAAAATAAGCTGGTCGCCTGTCTTTCACTCATAAAATCATGGGTTTATTTTGAACAGTAGGAAAATATTCCATGCTGGTTTCTGTCCCTAGTTGCCAAATTTTTTGAGAGTAAGTCAATAAATCGGCATAAAAATACACCATAGAATCACCAGATTGTGTAATTAAACTATAAAAATTATATAAAACTAAATATTTAAATAATTGATTTCACACTCTGTAATAATATTCAGTATTGCACCATACAATTGATTACCCGTATACTAAAACCTATCAGAAAAGTTTGAATATGTTAATCGCTATACATAAGTATCTACAAAACACGTAGTACTCTTAAACTGCGTAAATGGATTCTTCAAGTACTTATAAAGTGTTAAAGTTCCAAAAAATTGCTTCCGACTGCGCCAAATCATATTGTTTTCCCGCAAGAGACAGCCCGCATGATTACCTACAAAGATACAGTCACATGCAATAAAACGTAGGCCTATATGATATTTACCTAGAGATATACCTATCCTCTCTTTATGGGTACATCATATATTCCAGGGAAATTAACACTCCTTAAGAAACAAACTTGCAATAATTTGATAAAAGAAAAGAGTCATTGGGGCCGTAGTAACTGAGTGGTTAGACTGCCCACCTCCCACCAAGCACAACCGGGTTTAATCCCCTGCCGTGTCACTCCTGAATTTTCGCAAGTGGGAATCGTACCAGACGATATCGCTGGCCGGCGGGGTTTTTCTCATGAATCTCCTGTTTACCCCACCCTTGCATTCTGGTACTCCTCCATTCTCGCCTTTTTCTCCCTCATAGGCTCTCAAGACCTCGTTGTTAAGGACCACCGAAATCTCTCAACTCAACAAAAAAAAAAGTCTTCCTTTGGATCACCAGATCTCCCACCAGATTTATACAGAAATAACCAGCTTTTCTTGGCTATGCTTGTTAAGACACATGGCATGCCCCCGAGTATAAGGCTGGGAAGGTTATAACTGTTACATAAAATAATAATTAGAGACTCTTTCATGTGGCTTTAAAAAAACTGCAACAGGATAGACTGCATAGCATTATATTTACTCGAACTCAGGTCATTCGCTCCATAGCTGCTACACACCGTTACTTACAACTTTTCTGAAGGACTCTAAAGTTCTATTTCCATGATTTTCCTCCGCCCCATGCAAACAAAGTAAAACAAGTATAGAAAATTACCCAGGGGTAAAGGGCCCCACATTTGTACGCACTCAGTGCAACATTTGTTTGCATAGGAACTATTTCTTGCTAGGGATTTCTAACCAAAGTATTTTCTAGCTGTTTTTATTCGTATTAATTATAAATGAAATATTATTATTTTAGAACAGATATAAGTGAATGTTTAATTTACTCAAATTGAAGGTACTTTTGTGTTATCATAAATATAAAACGCTTGTACACGTAACATTATTAGAGGGGAAAAAACCAAACATAATTTTTATAGAATGATTTTTCGAAGTTTTTATTAAACATTTATGAATAAACGGCGAATAGGCAATAATGGTTCAAATTTTTTCGGACGTGTCTGATAAGCACCTATATGTGAATTTATTATCTACTCATGTGACCCGTGGCGCTTTACCCAGTTATAACCCGAAATGATAGTTTCTCTTATTATAAACAGCAGCGCTATCTGTTATTTGCGAAAATATTCCACGACTATAGTCCACTCACTGTTTCTTCCAACTTATCTGAAGACCGGCTTGATTTCTACTTTCTTAATATTCCTCCGCCCCATGCAAACAAAGTGTAACACAAGAAATTGACAGAAGAATCATGGCACCGCATTCGTGCGCTCTCACTCTAATAATATGTTGGGTTAAGAACTATTTGTTACTACGCATTGCCAACACAACTTATTCTCCCAGTTTTAATTCATTTTTAGTCATTTTGTCTACGAGTTTGGCAAACTGTGGACAGCGAGAAACCCTTAGTTTGCTGGTGAGTCTTTTCTACTCCCGAAATATCTTGATTCATTTGCTGAGGTTATTTCATCTGACCAAGTGTTCTTGGTGTGTTTATACGGTTTTACTGGAAGAACATATATCCGACAAACTTCCTTCTAAACACCTCCTTATCCCAGTTCTCTTGAGGATCAACACCATCTTCTTTCATGTTTTTTCTTGTTTCTTCATCACATTGTGTGGTCACCTTTAGTTTGCCTATGTAATTGAAGATACTCTTTGTCAATCAACAGTCCCTCATTCTAAATTGGTGCCCATATAGTTTCATTCTTCTCTTGGGTATCGTGTCTGTAATCTTTTCCATATTATTGTCAAGACCTGCATTTTTCCTCTTCCTCCATATACCATCTTTCTTTTCTCCTGTCCAAGGATATTCTATAAGATTGTCATCTCTTTCTTTTCTAGTACTTCCATTTCTTCCATTAATGTTTTTTATAAATAACCCTTATAATTTGTAAAAAAAATTGATCAAAAGTACAATTTAACTCGAAATATTGTTTACTTTTATGATAACACATGTGTAAACGTTGCGATACATAGCATATTTAGGGAACAACCAAAAACGTCATGCATGGAATGATTTTGCAAAGGTTTGACTCAGAAAGTGTGAAGAAACTGCGACTAGAATATAGATTTACAGCACAACACGTTAGTTAAGAACATAGTTCGTGGCTCAACGACGTCAACTCTTAAATATCTTAGGTGTTTGGCAGCTAAACGCAACGTTCAGTATCGCGATAATTTAATTCTGAGTGGCCCAGTTTTTTTAGAAAATATCTTCTCACACAGACAAATAGCCAATAGCCACAACTAGTACCAATGTTAAGTATACATAAGTATAGCCTGCGCATACATCTTTTCGCGAAAAAGCNAGCCAATAGCCACAACTAGTACCAATGTTAAGTATACATAAGTATAGCCTGCGCATACATCTTTTCGCGAAAAAGCTGGTAGCCATAATGTTCAGTATACTAAATCGTAGTTTCTGTGCTTGTCAGAACTATGGCCACACGATAAGAGACAAAATGGCGTCAATCCTTGGCAAACAAGGCGTGTGCTCGCCAGCAAATCAGCTTCCAGAAAAGAGCATGTCGAGTGAGAACCAAACCAATTGGAAACCGTACAAGACAAAGGCGGCCAATCACATATACAAGGTCCGTTCAGTAAAAAAACGGAGCTAGTAGGTGGCTGAGTGCTTGCCATTTTGATTGTTCAATTATTGAACGTTTTTTGTGTATCATATATATAGTTTTATGCATTAAAAAAATAAATAGCGAAATAATAATAAATTATTTAAAAACAAGTGGACTCCATTTGGGACGACGCGGACTCTATTCAGGTGCAGTCTTCTTGATTTTCAGTTTTCCTTAGTTTCCCTAATTAACTCCTAGCGAATGCTGGAACTGTACAGGAATACTGTCCATAGCCGATTCCTTCTGAATTCCTAAATAAATAGTTTTCCTATACCATGGCCATGAGCTGTTCCGAGGCACTTAAACCACCACCAAAGAATAAAAAATAATTTTAGCTACATGATTAAAACAATTTTTAGCATTTTAAGTGTGTTATATAACTAGAGCTGCTTACGTCATTCAAGGCACATAAGCAACACCGACTCGGCTACCGATATCTCTGGTGCATCTACAAGCAGAGGTTCTGAAACAATGTGCAGTGTATCCGTTGTACAGCTGGGACAATGGGACTTCAAGCGGCAACCCTTTCATTTACTCAGTGCATAGTTTTGCCGAGTGTGTCCGATCAGTAAGTTTTGCGATAAGGGAATGTGGAAAGTCAGTTTGAAGCCATGTAGGAGAACCCGGGAATATTGTCNCCGATCAGTAAGTTTTGCGATAAGGGAATGTGGAAAGTCAGTTTGAAGCCATGTAGGAGAACCCGGGAATATTGTCAGTAAGGTGCGTGGTGCCATGATAGAAGTGTTCGTACCTCGTCTCAAGTTTATTTTCTTCAGGTAGATCAGCAGAGACGACACGCGCAAAGTAGTTTCGTGGTAAAAGGTGTATTTCAAACACCTTTCAACGCAGTTCAAGGTTCAGGTGTTTAGTCCTCTTAAAATAAATATAACTCCAAAAAAAAAGATCAATAAACTATTTTCACACAAACTTTAATTTCAGCAAAGTCATATTAACGTCATTAAGGAATGATTTTTGAGATCTGGCGCTTCGCCTCTCTGCGAACTCTCTGCGAATGGGGGGTAAATTATGGCTATAGACTTTTGAGGATAGAGTGAACACCACTAAAAGTCCTCTCACTTGGATTAATTAGAGTCCATAAAAATTCTTTATTTTAGCCGTAGACGTTATCTTACGAAAGCGAGAGCTGTAATATTTAGAAACTGTGTAAGTTAGTAACATAGAATATTTACTATAAAATATTGTAAAAGGATAAGATATGACTGAGTTAGTAACTACGGCCTCAAAAAGTGCCCACTCTGCCATGAACAAACTATACATTTAATGTAAGTATTATTGTTAAATAAAAAGTGTGGGTGAATAACATGAAACATATCCCACATACTATATTCCCTAGTGTTTTTCTGAAGATATCGAACAATTCATTTTAATTGTAGCAATCGGAGTTCAGGGTCTCGCAAGCTAGTTGGCCCGATTTCGGTGGGCGTCCGTGGTTGGGGAACTACGTAGCCTCCTTGCCCTTCTTCACCTTCTGATTCTGTGGCTTTGGCCTGGCTGTCTTGAGTTCCAGCGGGGCAAGTTTGCATCTGTCCTCGGGTTACATTGCGTATTCCTCCTCTGGCATCCTCTGCCCAGTACACAATGTCTTGTCTTCGCACAATCGTGCAGGACCCTTCCCAACTGTCAGAGAGGCCTACACAGAATTGATATTCGGCCGTAATAAGTGGGTGGATGCCGACATGCGCAGTCTCGTTTATTTGCAAGTTTCTCGCCCTGGTGCTGAGATGCAGTTTCTTATGGGTGGAGGGCTCCCTCGTGGTCGGAGCCGGGGCTGATAAACTGACGCTTTTTTTACTTTTTTTGTATTCAAATTATTGAAGGTCTCAGGCACAGGGTTAAGGTCACCTGGATCCAAGATGGCGGTCATAGTCAGTAAGGTAATATGGTTGCCAACTNATCACCTGGTTCCAAGATGGCGGTCATAGTCAGTAAGGAAATATGGTTGCCAACTCTTATACATTGTATTAAATTTTTAAAATTTTTCTATAGTTTTGGTTTTTAATTATATTAAGGACAAGATATCTGGCTGCAAACAGGCAGTCGGGACAATGTCTTCCTCTATTTTTTATTTTTTAGTCTTTTTCGAATTTTTTGGGATTTTTTTTAATTTTTTGACTGCTAAGTTATTCAAAGTCACAGGGTTCAAGGGTCTAGATTATGGTCACCTGGATCCAAGATCATGGTTGTGTGACGTCACAACACCTGTGGCCTACTCCGTTATCTGTTATTCCCGAACTCTCCAAATTATACTACTATAGTTTAATGAATGAGAGCAGTGAGAAAATAGATGCGTTCGTAATGTCTAGTAAGAAATAGTTTTTATGCATAATATTATCAAACTGAGTGAGCACTAATGCGGTACATTTTTCCTTTGGTAGAATTTTCTTGACATGGATAAGCTTTGCTTGCAATAGGCGGAAGAATGTCTTGGAAGTATAACTTTAGCAGTGCCTCAGAGGAGTTCGAAGTAACATTGAATGGACTATATAAACCTACCCAAACAATTGGAAAACTAGAGTATGAGCTTTAATTTATATTTTGCATTTAATAGTTTAGTAACCTGAATATATATAGGGGGTTCGCATATTTCCTAAAGGCGAAATATGTGTAACATATCACCACACAAATCAACTCGGACCTAAGCAATACAATTTGGATAGTATAATTTTTTTGAAAATGCTTTTATACCCTGGGTGAATTTTTATGCGAATATATTTTTTTCCCTATCTTATTTTATAGTTGTTAATTTTGAGTACAGCCGATATGTAGGGAATCACTTTTTCAATGATGAACTAAGCAGTTACAGGAAAGACCACTAGTATTTTTTCTACAATGCAGTATACCGGACGTTTCAGGGGGAAACGGGCATACGTTAAGAGGTGATATTATGGACCATTCTGACAGGAAAACATCAGAAATCCCTATATGTTCTATTCGCTAAGGTGTCCGAGATACAGCTATTTGAAACTGCAACCTCAAAATTGAGTGCATACTGCAGCCCATGTAGGCAGATTTTGTATTGCTAATCTGAACATGGCCAATGCCGTCAGCGTCACATAGCAGCATTTCATACACCATTGTAATTAGAGATAATGTTTTTGGATGTTTTCCCTTCATAATGGTCCATACTGTCACATCTTAACGTATATCCTTTTCCAAATGAAAGACCTGCCATACGTATGTCATCTACTCATATGAAATGTGTTTTGTGATCATCTAATTTATGTGCAAAACGCAGATTTCCCCATTTACCACACAAATGTAAGAGAATTAACACACTTTCAATTTTTTATTAAATAAATTTGAAAAAAGCTATGTTTCTGCAAAATATGAACGTACACATTACTTGGCTTACATCCAGTTTAAGAATTTCAGTTATATTTACACAAAAATAAATATATTACAAAATCCAATTGCGAGAGAGATAAGTTATTGTAAATACTTCGTATAGTTTCTCATTTAAATCTGCCCAATAGAAAAACTCAAGTTCCGGGCGGCCGATGATGATGAAAAACAAATTATTTAATTTTCTCTCTGTGAAACACTTGCTTCATTAGCAAATTCATTTTCCGGTCGGCGAGGCGCTGCAGCATGCTACAGCTGGCTTAGACTTACCGTGTTTCACCATGCTTTCTATATCTCCGCCAGATTATTTATTTTGCCATTTCTGACTGACTTTAAAGTAAGGTCCACTGTCGTTTTATGACGGTTTATAAAAAGAACGACTTAATTATCACGCATCACAGAATCATTGTTTTGGTATGTATTTACCAACATACTTAATTATTATTCAGAATCTCCAAAAATTTAAAATTACAGTGGCTGTAGATACCATGGTTTACTGGAACTTACCACTACACACAATGGGGTTTATTACTTACGCCATTTCGAGCAAAATATATTACTTGAATGTGGGTCGTATTCCCAATATTAACAGAGTAATTAAACAATTTAACTGCGAAGAAAATATTAACTTTTTAGTAGTGCAAACAATTATTTTAAGACTTTATGTTTTATATTTGAGCATCAAACACCATGTCGGCACATTCTCGTGTGGAAAATGTAAGTGGCAATGTAACACAATTATCACATTTCACAAACAAATGTTACCATTAAAATAAATGCTTAAGAACGCGCCGTATTCACGCAGTACAAAGTAAAGCAGTCACAATTAATAAAGCTCAAGGTCACACGCAGTTCACAGTAATAGTCAAACGCACAGCACAATGTCACAAACTGTTCACTGTAATGCGTTTTCAATTTCCCATATTACTCTATAAATATTCCGAATAGGACCCACATATATACAACGTAATTTGCTCCTAATTATTTATAAATAAGCATTGTGCGTTGCAGTAACTCATCGCGAATCATCCAGTAAATTATAAAATGTGTTTCCTCTGAAAATAAACTTTTTCGTTATATTGGCTGTTCCTCAACTAGTACTGTGTATTGTTTCAGTTAACATAAAATTTTGGTATAGATGGTCAAACAAATTCGTAGGTGTATTTGCAAAATATTATGTCGACTTACCTTACATTGAAATGTCACAAAACTGATTCTGTATATTTAACAAAACGCACATTTAAGTATACTTTATGCTATTCACGGTAAAGTCGGCACTTTTCAAAGCTATGATAATTTTTTCATTTAATCAGTTTCTTTTTTTTCCGTAAATTTTTAATATAAACATTGCCATGTGACTCTTAAACGCAGTGCATAGATTTCACGATTGTCAAAAATTATCTTCTAAAGTTGCAAAAAATTAATTTATTTGGGGATAGTCCCTGTTGGGAGGGCCTTCAAAAGTGCTTATTTTAACTTCAATAGCCTTTAGGCTTATTTCGTAGGAATATTAAAGTTGCTTACAAATATATTTTTGTCGAATTAGTTGTACCAGACTATCATGATCTACAGGTAAAATACTTTTTGAGCTGAATCGTTATGGAACGGGGGATATAAAAAATACCTATGACCTAATGTGATTAGTAGGGGAGTTATATAACCTTGAAAAATGGGAATTCATGAAAGCTTTTTGTAAAATGTCAGAAACGACGTAATACGAAGCAAAAATATTCGTGAATAGTGTTAGCCTGAAACACAAACCTTTTGTATGGTGATAACATATTTTGTCATTCGGAAATGAGGGACTGTCTTGGTATCAAGCAAAGAAAATATGTTGCCCGTTGATATGTATCATATGCAGTTTGCAGGAGATAATCAGACGCACGATGTCCATACCAGAGCCTTGAGCAGACAATCTGCGAACGAGTACGCCCACATCAAAAGACCCGCCAGGCCATATAATTTCTTTATTATTAGGCCATGATCGAATTGGGCACTTACTCTATTAGTATTTTAGTAATAATCAGTGACGTTCAGTTCGGACGCCGTCTATAGTGACTTGTTCAAAAATGGTTGGCAACTGGTAATTTACTATTTTAGTGCGTTTCATTACATACTACAAAACAAACGCTAAAATACCGTATACGTCATCATTATAATTGATGAATTCTTATCACATGATATTTTAGTAATATAAAAGTTGTATTTCTAACACGGACTTACCTCCCTGTAGTTTGGGTTCATGTTACATCATTAAGTATGAGATGGTTGGCTCCAAGCCTATTAGTAGCACACTGTACTCATAGATATGTCAAGCCACAGTTTGAGGGCAATCTACAAACAGTCTGAGCTGCTTGCCACATAAGAATGACGTGTTAATAGGTTAAAACAACTAAGATGATTCTTCTGCAGTAGTTAATACCATCCCTCGCAGCTGTGAGTGTTCATACTGTTCCTGTAAATGTGAGTGATCTTTACTGCGTCTTGCGATGTGACTATGAGTGTTCAATATTGCAATATTGACATTTGTAACGGTTTGTGTTCAGTAACGTCATTTGCAACTCACTGTTCAATACTGCTTCTTGTAGTTGTGAGTGTTTAATACGGATGCAACCTTTAGTATTCATGTAGTCATTTATAATAATAAGTATTTTGCAGGGGCGCTGGAACAGAGGAATACAAGGGCACATTGTTCCCCACCCTCCTTGCACATATTGTTGAGTGTTGGTGGAGGATACCATATAATTTGTACACATTTCTCCCCCAAAAAATGTATTATTCTTTCTCTACTTTATCACTTCAAATAATAACATATATTGTGCACCTGTAGCAATCTTAATTTCAACTTAAATTTAAAGCATGCTGTAGTAGAAAATTTTTCTAAACGGTTAACTGACCTTTTCTTAACATGGGAAAATCCCACTTGCTCAGGTACTATAATGACTTCGTCACTCCACACCTCTTCTACTGCCCTAACCTTTCTCATATTACTTTGTAACTGCATTTATTTTGTGTCTTCATGGCAAAGCTAGAGGGTGGGAAGTGGTAACGAAGCTATCCCTGGTGGATGGTGGCGAGAAAAGGAAGAAAAAATCAAATGATACGAATACCTTCATTCCATGCTGTATAAGTTCGAGGACAGCATTCAGTGAGTGGTAAGATCGTACATGTGAGTAGAGGTAGCGGAGCCATTTCAGGATGCTAGGTAGTCATTAGTGGCCCAAGTGCAATTTGAATAACCTGTAAATGGTTGCCTACATTTTCCGATTGAGGACAGGCACCACATCTGCCTACATGCACCCATACCTTTAATGAAGGGTGAATTTGAGCAGGAACCACATCTGAGTTCACCATATGGAGGGCTAACCTCCATGGGTGAGCAGGAACCATGTCTAATTTCAGTTCCTGGTAGAATATATTTGTGTCTTTGAAAGCACGCACTAACCTACCACAGCATCATATATGTGCCCGACGTAAAGCAGGTGTGCGTCTCAACAGGTGACAGCATGGTAACTGGCCTGGTGAGTACAACACAGCAGCCTCGGGGTATGAGTCGTCTGTAGATGCCCTGCGTCCCAAAACTGAACTTACAGGCCCAGGAAAGTACAACACATCATTTTCGTTAATATGATCGGTTAGGGTCTATTTGGTCCAATTCGTTATCAAGACCGACCCCTTGTATGATAATTGTTTAGCCTAAAGGCGGACAGGACTTTGAGATGACCAGGAACAACATCTCAACTCACCTTATGGAGGGATAAAAACCATTGCCACACCTCCATGGTATGCTAACGTCGCATCTCACGGTGCGTTAGCTTCACCTTCCCTCTGCATTTATCCGGGCTTGGGACCGGCAACTTCACCCCATGTGACCATGCTAACATACAATGATGCAGGCTGCATTACGGGTGATGGATGAAGTGTTGGAATGTTTATTAGTTTGTGGGCAAGTGAACCTTTAATACTTTGTGTATGTGACGTAGAAAGAAAAAATTTTCCTTCATGGAAATAGGGGAAGGTCAATGTACGTACCAATTGTAGAAAATTAAGCTGCTGTTGCGAGGACACTTCCACATGTCGTTGGCCAGCACACAGAAGAGTCGACGGACATGATCGAAGTTAAGTCTTCGGCAAATCGTGTGCCACTGAGGAGGACAAAACCTTTGATTTAGAGTAGCAGAAAAGCTCTAGTTTTTTTGCCTGGAGCAGGTGGACAGATGTTTTTGAAAAACCTGAAAGAGTGGTGTTTTTTTAAGAATATGTGTTTTTTTTACCATGGGAGAGGTTTTCTTTTATAAGATAGAAGAGGTGATTTATTTTAGGGAGAAGTTAGATCATAATTCCCGGGTATGCCACATTCAGAGTGAATGTTAAGTTTTAGGGATTTTTTTTCAGGACGATGTCTGATGATGGTTTAGCTAGCACCGACAGATACAAAGTCGAAGCTCTTAGCACAGGAAAGTGTGGCATACAGCTGTCCGTAGCTGAACACTGGTTTGGGCGGATAAATTCCTATGGGGTCGAGTGTCTGATCTTAGCTTTTATTTATCGTCATGGCAAATGCCAAGTGAACAGGAAACTATCTGTGACTGAAAGAGAAAGAGCAAAGTCAGCCGGGAAGACAACAGTTTTATCCTGGAAATGTAGGCCCTGTCGCTCTTGTAAGACCCAGTGATGATCTTTACATCAATGACATAATCGAACATGTAGACCACCAACAACAAGGTCCCATTACACAGTCCTTGCTTGGTGTCGGGGTTTCTTATTATCATTATGCAGCAGCCAACTGCGAGAGTGAGTGAATGTGGTGGTAATGATTAGAGAGTCAGTGAATTGAGTAACTCAACCGGGACACTTATGGAATCCCCTACACTGTCCTCCAGCTGGTCTTGGCTGAGGAATTTTCTGCTCGCTCCACACAGGCGGGACACCATGATGACGTTGATGTCATCTACATCTTCGTTTATTGGACAGAGAATAGCCCTCGCGCTTATGACCTACAATCATAAAAGCACACACATTTGTAGAGACAGGAACCACTCTGTCAATGCACAGGCGTAATAGAAACACTTGGACACCATTCTGTACCAACTCAGTTACAACCTCACATGACGGCATACGAGGCTGCAGATGTCAACGTTGTGGGGAAGCACTAAGATCGGAGGTAGCTGCACGTAGCCATTGGGTAGGCCGGGGATGTGCGGAAGTGTCCCCTTGCCGATTCTCAGAAGGGTCTACTGGAACTCCTCTTGCCCTTGATTGACCCTCATATTGTTCTTGAGGTGCAACTGTGTAAAATTCGGCCACAGTGGGGAGTTCTTCATGCAGACATTCGCTTGGTATGCGCGGCCTCCATGGCTCACCACAGGTAGAACTTGGCAGAAGTCACTTCCGAGGAGGATGACCGTCCCTCCGAACTTGGTGCAATTAGTCTGGGAAACATATTTCAAGAGTCTGACAACACAGTGCAATGCCTCCTTCGAAGCCATGGGTGCCTCGTCCCCTATAATAGGGGTGCAGTTCTTCAATAGCTCGGCTTCTGGCGACAGTGCCGAGATGCCACACATGGACCCTCACATGACCGCTACAGGTAGTTTGAAAAGTGCATGTGAAGTGCTCCCTCCTAACAACAGTATTGAGGCTATGCCTGCCCAAGCAACGTGGCATACAACTTTGTTTTCTCCCCGAAGGCAATGTATGATGCAGTTGTATAGGAAAGTTTTCCCCGTGCATCCAGGACCATTTACGAAAAAAAACCTGAACTGGTGTTTATCACCACCATCAGCAGCAGCAACTGCAGCCATAACCCCGCCGAATACAACTGCCTGGACGGCATTCAGAACAGAACGCATTCATTCATCTTAATTGTGTTCTGTTTCAACTTTAAATTGTGGCAGGTCGTTTTCGCTGCTAAATTGGGGCATGAAAGCCCGAAATCGGCGAGCGATTTTTTAAACACACCCTGTGTGAACCGAATGTGGATGAGTACTCTATTTTCAGAAGCCTCTACATCTTCAGATGTGTCATCGAGCAGATATAGTTTAAGGTTGTTAAACATATGCAGTGGGTCGGTTATGTTGTAGTGAATGAGAATGTGGATGAACAAAACTCTCAAGTGCCAAGGAACGCTCCATCTTGCAGCTTCGTGCATGGTGACCTTTTATATGTCTTCTCTGTCAAGCATGAGCAGGTCGAGCCATGCCAACTTGTACAATGGATGTACAGTATGCCGCATGGTGCGGAGTTCGTCGAAGGAGTTGGGACCTCTCACATTGTGCAGAAGCAGCCTAAGGCAAAGTAGCTCCTAATTCGCCTGAAGGCTTACTTGATGAATCCGAGAAATTGTATTGAATTCACCCTTCACTCTTGCCTTCTAGATATGCTGATTCTCGAGCAAACAGAAGTGGCTTGGATACTGGGCATATGTCATGTGTAGTGGACACATCTTGCCCCACACTCATCACCACCACAGTGGGCATGCAACTTGTGCTCAGAGTTATAAAGAGAGAATGCTGTGAGGTGCATGTGCTTGTCACGCACCTTCTCATATGCTCCAGCTGCATCATTGTTGGGAATAAAACCAGATTGCCTGTTCTTAAGTTCGATGTCGAGCCTTAACCTTATTATGTAATTGTCTGACATTTTGTACGACATCAAACGCCAGCATGCTTCTGGTGAACATACGTACCTGCATTCGAGTTAAGACGTCACGTTGTTATGGACAATGTCTCCGACTTGCATAATTGCCGAGTCGTGTCTTTATGGATGTATTTGTACAGGAATTTGTCGCTTGAAGCGAGGAATGCACTTCAACATTAGTGTTGCACTGATATATCAAAGGAGATATGGGATATAAGGCACGATGTGGCTGTTGTCTTATACCTTCTTGCCGATGGTAGCAGAAGCAGCATTGTCCGGTCTCTTGTATTGGATAAAGCAAAGGTAGTGCAGCAGAGTATCTGCCCTAAAACCCTTTGGGAAGTGGAACATGCAACCCCCATTCCATTGGCAGGGTGCAGATCGCCCGCACTTGGTGTGCAGCATGTGGGTTTTGTACCAAGACGTATAGCTAAGCTTCTACTAGTATGTCCAGTATGTCAGCACGGACAGCGGTATCGGCAGTTTCTGGCATCGCTATCTGGTCCCCTTTTGACAAAATGAGTAGGATGTGCGCGTGGGGCAGTCCCCACTTATGAAATTAAATTGTATAAGTGAAGGATTCCACCTTGCCAAACACTTGCTTTTTGTGGATGTCATCTATTAAAGCATCAAGTTTACATTTAAAAACTCTGCATACAACATCAGGAAGATGGTATGTCTGCTGGTGGCCCTCCAGCGACAGCACAATCTCTGGCCACTTCAGATTGCAAGTAAAAGTTGTGAACATGTCTGGTCTGCCCAAGTAGCGCATGATGTCTACAGAGTCCTGATAGCATTGATGCATGTTTCTATGCGACACATGAAAAGAAGAAGGCAGTATGCCAACTTTTCCCACTCTGAAATAAACAGAATTAGCTTTCTTCTGCATTTGCATCTGAAGACACAGGTATTCACAACTCGGAGCTTTTCCTAATGTACCATATCCTCAAGGCTTCCGCCCTACAGGAAGCACCAACGACAAACTGTTGGAACTGTTTCCCAAAATGGTTGAGGACCAGCACCTCTGCATTATGCGATATGCATATATCTGATTGCAGGTTACTGTGTTGCGAGTCGTGCTCACAATTAAAGTGTAGCCGAGGCCACATGTGTACCCATGTTCTCTGTGTGGGAACAGGAGAGGGTAAAACATCGGTTCTGACAAGGCATTTAAGTGACATATTATCTGCACCGGCCTGTATTTAGGATAAATCCTGTTACAGTTTCGTAAGGGTGGGACATTACCCAAAAAAATTGTTGCTACCTCATTTAGAGGGACACAAAGGTAGTGTAATTTGGGATCCTAGTTCAGGCCCGGATTGATCGTCAAGGTGACCTACCTGAAAGGGCGACCCATCTGCCTTGACTGCTCTTCCTCCGACATCATCACCTGATGCATCGACTTGCGGATATGCGTCAAAGGATTGATCTCACCAAGAAGATGTTCCAGCGTCTTCAAAGTTCCAAGAAGGCAAAGATTGTGCTGATGCACACGGGCAGCATTCGCTGCATTCACATCGATAAAGTAAAGTTGACTATACCACGAGTCTGTGCCCTCCACTGGATGTGCAGCCCCATGAGGTGAGATGATGCACATTTCCATGTGTTTGAAGTGTATACACAGATCGGCAAGGTGATTCAACTCAGCTGTTTGCACGGAATGAGGCGAACGATAATGCTGCATTTTATTTCCTGATGAACTGTCTCTAATCAACACTCACATCTGATTCGCTCACAAGAAATACCCGTAGGATAGCATGACACTCATCAAGAGAAGGTAGCTCGACATAGTGAACACGCCAGCGCGTTTTATACCTTCACTTGCAAATAAGAGTGTGCCACAATGCCTACACTCATTATCCATCTGGCTCATGTCGTGTGCCTCGACAGCAACTGGCCCACCTCTACTAGGCAGCATTGTAGTGCCATGAATGATACGTTCTTGTTCTCGGCCTTGCAAGGACCACCTGTTCCTCTTGGAGGAACAGAACAGGAAAATTTTTCATGGTAAAAGAGCCCAGCAAACCCTTGGTTATTTCGTCATCCCACAGGATTGACTCTGTTAAGATGCTTGTGTCAGAAGGCACAACAACAGGTGGTAAAGGAGCATGTGAATGTCCAGCATCAGAGAATATACGCGAGTGTCTTTATCGCCTTCCCCTTGTTTGCACAATAGGTGTATCAGGGGCGTGGGAAGGCCCTGCCACTTGGGGGTTGTGAAATATTGTTGAAAGTCGCTTTCTTAGGATGGGTGTTCATGTCCTCACAGGTGTTGACACCTGAGATATTTCATACTGATATCTACCAGACACATTGTCTGATTACTGAGATAAATGTTCTCTTGACGAATGCTTAATGAACCGTTTCTTTTCATTTAATGACCGTGTGGCCTCACTTATCCAATTCTCAACCTTTGGCATCGTGACGGGAATGTCCAAATTACAAATTCTCATAATTAATGTTTGTCACAAGAGACTTCCCTAATTACAATTTCACAAATTCAGTACTCGCAGAAACAGAGGTTGTCACCTGCGAGGGTACAGACTCAGATGCACCTGACAAATTATCGGATGGTTCAGAACACTTTTCTCTTGAAAAATTCTGGTTCACAGAAACAGCGGTTGTCACCTGACACAGCCATACCTGGAGGGTGCACATAGTCACAGACTAACCATCCAAACATCTGACACTGCTTGTATACATTGACATAGGCCAGCCCCACAGCAAGGTCCATGCAAAGGCCGTACCGAACCTCGGAGTGTGGCCTTCGGCACAGAGGCAATCTCAGTGGTTAATATCCAGCCAAGGCTGGTAGGGGACCATCACCAAAGCCCCTCCTTTGTGTAAAGCTGCACTGGAACCATGGAGGGTGACTACCACTACAGGCACACCGTCCGGCACGTCTGCATACGGCTGGGCAAACCATTACCACAGGCACACCGTTTTGTAAGGTATCCCTCAGAACCAAGAAGGATGACCACTACCATGGGCACACTCTCCATAAAGTATGACCTTATAAAGCTCGTATGTATTGATGTGCTTGATGTGTATGCCTACGCATCAAACATAACCTCCCTTCATTTATTTGGGCATGGCACGGGCAAAATCACTTATGTGACCACATGTGATGCAGCCTGCATTAAAGAAGTCCCATTGAGGCTTGGGAGAGCCGTGGTTACAATTTTGCCTCTACCACTTGGCAAAATGATACACGTTATATCCGTCACATTCCTTATCAGCGGAGGATAAATGTAGCCCAGCCAAAAATGTCTCATTTCGTTCAACATCACTTGTCTCAATGATACACGCAATTTCCATCACATTCTATAGCATCTCTGCTTAAGTCGTCCAAATCAAGTATTCGAGAGGAATAACCAAGTTCCCTCCCTCAAATCCCATAGGTATTGGACACAAACACTGTTATTCCCAGGGACATAAAATGAAATAGAACCCCCAACTACACTCAGGTGTACAAACATTAATCTAAAAGGGCCTATGTAAGTTACCTCCGTAAAATCCAGTTGTCTTTGGACTCTCCTTGGCTGTTGGTTCGGTTACGCCCTATAATAATATCGGTACCCCTTAGTGGAGGGAGGCATTTATGTTTTTCAGCTCTTGAAGTCACAGCTTTATGTCGATTTCAGTGGATATTGAGGGAGGGCTGTTATCTCTAGCCCCTCTCATGGCTGTTGGGTCTTTTATGCCCTTTTGGAAGAATGTCAGTAACCCTGATGAGTGCGGTGCATTCAAGGTTTTCAGGTTTTGAAGCCACAGTTTTCGGCCGATTGCAGTGGGATTTGAGGGAGAGATGTTGTCTTTGAACCCTCCCTCGGCTGTTGTGTCAGTTATGCCCTTATGGGAAAATGTCGGTACACCTGCAGGACAGAGAGGGGTAATCTTTTTTCATTGTCATAGGCCGACGAAATGAGCAGGATGTGAGCATAATGCAATCCCAGCTTCTGAAATTCAATTTTATAAGTAAAGGCATCCGCCTTGCCAAACACTTACTTTTTGAGGATGTCACTCATTAAAGCATCAAGTTCACATTTGAAAACTCTGCTTACAACATTACAACGATGGCATGCCTGCTGCAGGCCCTCCAGTGACAGCACTATCTCCAGCCAGTTTAAATTGCAAGCAAAAGTTATGAACATGTCTGGTCTGCCTAAGTGGTGCATGTTAGCTACCAAGTCCTGATAGCATTGATACATGTGTCTTTACGACCCATAGAAAGATGAGGGAAGTATCACAACTTTGCCCAATCTGACATTAGCAGCATCAACTTTCCCCTGCACATGCTCGTGAAGACCGAGGTATTCCTCAACTCTGACCTTGTCTTGGTTCTGCCTTATGAACCATATCCTCATTTGCTTCCACCTACAGTAAGCATCAACGCCAACCTCTTGGAAGAATTTTCCAAAATGGTGCATGGTTGAAAACAGGCGCCTCTGCATTATGCGATATGCATAGAACTGATTGCAGGTTACTGTGTGACTACTCATGCACACAATGAAAGATTGACAGAGGCCAGAGGTGTACCCACCGTCCCTTGTGTGGGATCAGGGGAGGGTAAGTCATCGGTTCAGTCAAAGCATTGAGGTGACTTACTGTCCGCAGCCGCCTATCTTTAGGATAAATCCTGATATCGTTTCGTAAGTGTGGGATGTCACCCACATAAAACCGGTGCTACCTTATTTAGAGCAACAGGTAGGTAGTATATGTTGGGATCCGTGTTCAGGCCCAGCTTGATCATCAAGGTGACCTGCCCCAAACTGCGACCTATCTGCCTTGACTCCTCTTCCTCCAACACCATCACCTGATGCATCGACTTGAGGATCTGTGCCAAATGATCCATCTCACCAAGAAAATGTTTCAGCATTTCCAAAATTCCAAGCGGGCAAGGATTGTCCTAATGCACCAATGCAGCATCCGCTGCATCCACATCGATAAAGTAAAGTTTATTATAGCGAGAGTAAGTGCCCTCCACTAGGTATGCAGCTCCATTAGGTGAGATGATGCACTTGTCCATGAGTTCGAAGTGTATACACAGATCGGCGAGGTGATTCAACGAAGCCATCTGCACAGAATGAGGCTAGCAGTAACGCATCATTGTAGTTCCTAATGAACTGTCTGTAATCAACACTGTTATCTGAATCGCCCAAGAGCAATTCCCGTTGGACAGCAGGACACTCACCGAGAGGATGTAGCTCGAACTTGCACTCGTGCAACACATGTTGAACACGCCATACCATTTTATGACTTAATTTACCAAAAAGTGTGTGCCACAAGGCCTACACTCATTATCCATCTAGCCCATGTCGTATGCATCGACAGCAACTGTCCCACCTCTACAGGCAGCATGGTAGTGCCGTGAATGATACGTTGTTGGTCTCGTACTTGTAAGGACCACGTGTTCCTCTTGGAGGATGAGCACAGGTGAATTTTCCTTTTGGTAAAAGGGCCCCAGCAAACCCTTGGTTGTTTCGTCATCCAAGAATTGACTCCGGTAAGATGATTGTGACAGACAGCACAACAACAGGTGGTATAGGAGGATGTGAATGTACAGCATCAGAGGCTAAACGCGAGCATGTTTATCGCATTCCCCTTGTTTGCACAACTGGTGGATCAGAGGCATTGGAAGGCCCTGCCACTTCGCTGTCGTAACATATTGTAGGAGGTCGAACTCCTCGTACGGGTGTGCGTGTTTTTTGCTTTCACCTTGTTTGTACAACATGTGGATCAGGGGCGTGGGAAGGCCCTGCCACTTGGAGGTCAAGAACAATTGTTGAATGTCGCTTTCTTAGGATGGGTGTGAATGTCCTCACAGGTGTTGACACCTGAGATATTTCATACTGATATCCACCGGATACATTGTCTAATTGCTGGGATAAATGTTCTCTCACCGAGAGCGTAATGAGGCGCTTATTTTAATTTTGTGACCTATGGACGCACTTATCCACTCCCTAACCTTTGGCATCGCGACACGAATGTCCAAATTTCAATTTCACATAATCAATGTTGAGACACACGACTTCCCAAATTACAATTTCACTAAGTCAATGTTCACAGAAAAAAGGGTTCTCACCTGCGATGTTACAGACTCAGATGCACATGACTCACTCTCTGATGGATCAGAACACTTTGATCTTGACAAATGCTTTTTGATGCGCATCGTTTCCTTTTGAGACCGGGTGGCAGGTCTTCGCCACTTCTTAATCTGGGGCATCGCGATGTAATTTTCCAAGTAACACTTTAAAAGACACACAATGTCAATGTTCACAAACACAGTTTTCGGCGATGACACAGAAATATGCAAAAACTGTAAGAAAAAGACACCCATCTGTAACATAAAACACATTGAAAACATACCACGTTTATGTGACACAGCCCTCCTTGAAGGGTGCGCATAATCACAGACACAAACTTCACACATCTGACACTTCTGGTATACATAGGTGTAGGTCAGCACTATAGTCACGCCCATACCTAAGGCCCGGACCTAACCTCGGAGGTTGGTCTTAACTTTAGAATCACCCTCCATGCGTAATATATGAGTAAGGCTGGTAGGGGACCATCACCAAAGCTACCCCGATGTGTAAGGCTCTATTGGAACCGTGGAGGGTGACCACCACCATGGGCACATCCTTCACAAAGCATGACCGTATACAGCACATACCTATTGATGTGCTTCATATGTACGCCTATACAACAAGCACACCCCCTCTACATTTATCCGGGATTGGGACCAGCAACATCGCATATGTGACCACATATGATGCAGGCTACATTCAAGAAGTCCCATTGAGGCGTGGGAGAGCCGTCGTTGCAATTTTGCCCAAAATCGTTGGGCCCAATCATTCACGTGATCTTCCTCATGTTCTGTATCAACCGAGGCTAAAAAGTAGCCCAGTAAAAATGTATCTTTGGTTTCACATCACTTGTCTCTATGATACACGCGATCTCCGTCACATTCTATATCATCTCTGCTTCAATCGCACAAACCAAGTATCCAAAAGAACTTAACCAAGTTCCCTTCCCCAAATCCCATAGTTATCGGATACAAAAACTGTTACTCCCAGGGACATAAAACCATATAGAACCCGCAACCACCCTCAGGTGTACCGACATTAATCGAATAGGGCCTAAGTAAGTTACCTCCCTCAAATTCCTTCGTCATAGACAGGCATCTGCTTCTCCCAGGACTAGAAAACAGATTGCCCCTCAACGTTCTGCAGGGGTACTGACATTTTCCCATAACGCCATAACTGACCCAACGGCCGTGGAAGGGGTCAAAGACAACAGTACTCCCCCAAAACTCACCGAATTCGTCTGAAAACTGCGACTTCCAGCACAGACCAAAGTTAAAAGCACACCCCCTCCCCCTCCAAAGAACCTTTGTTGCTTCAGTCAAAAGTTCAGAACTTGGTGTAACACTTTATGTAAGACAATAAAATTACCAACATAATAACTTACATTCGAACATTGTAACCCTGTTGAGGCGTCCACCTACCTGCCGCGAAATGGTAGGTAGATCTTTAGTAATGCAGCAGTCGTTTTAAAACCTATTCGTAATTTTGTGCTGTGTAGTAGTGCCGATGCCTGCAGTCATTTGTCTCATAGAGAAGAAGATATCAGGTTATTTTAAGGTTTATGTATTGGCATTCGTTGGCAGAACATACATGATACAAGAGAGCTAGTAGGAATGCATCAATAAGAAATTGATTGTTGTGTTTTTATTGAGTTATACATCTTATTTCACTTGCAATTTTCATGTTCTTAAAGGTTCCGTCTGCCTGGCACTTTATCTGCGGTGCAAAGAGTTTGAAATGTTGTTTTTTTTACTTAACTCCGAAACATGCTCCCAGTAAGTAACACGTAAATACGTAACACCCCGGACGAGGAATTAATGTTTATTTAAAATTACCACGCAACCTGTAAATATTAATTTGGAGTTCTCCAATATATATGATATCTGTTTTTTCTGATTGCTGTATGTTAAAACACACTAGCCAGACACGAATCAAGATACGATAGTAGCGTGTAATGAACTTTGCTACAGCTTATTCTTCAATAAAATGATAGCGCCGCCGCTGAAATTCCCACAGGTACACACTGCACTAGGAGAACACTGCACGCCAGTTCGGAGGCCTGCGCGTAGAGGCGACGGAGCTCTTGTAAGGCATGTCACTGTAACCCCTATAGTTCTCGGGCTACTTGGAACAAAATAGGAGAAAAACGATGCCTACTGATGGAACCATTAAGAATATTACAAAATAGATTATGCAGCGTTGTGGCGCTGGTCAATACGCAAAAAATCTGTTTTAATTTGCAAGTTATATCGCAAAAGATGACCAAGTAATGCTTAAATAAATTAGGGTAGAGAACCGGAGAGAACAAGTCATAGAAAATAGCATATTTTTAAATTTCAAAATTTTTATATATCTAATTTTTGTTAAAAAGCTTATAACACAAATTTGCATATAGATACATTAACGCAATGCAGGTTCGTGATACAAGTATTTGTTATCATGCTAGCTGCAGTATTACAAGACTGCACATCAGTTCAGTGCCTTGTGAACAGAAGTGGGGTTTGCGATACGCGCAACATCAAGCTTTAGCATTGTCTGACTACTGTACCTCAAAAAATGCAAAAGGAAAGCTACAAGTATGTGGACAGGGTAGTTAGTGCCACAGTGTGTGGATAGCATTACATCACCAAAGTGTATTTTGTTATTTCTCAACTCCAATATTTGGTGATTAATGATGTACTTATTTTTCAAATGGTATTAATATCCTCAAAAGTGGGTTATGAAGTTACATAACGCAGTGGCATCAACAAGCAACTTGTGAAAAGAAGTTTAACAGTATTTATCTTGCTGACATTTGTTGTAGCCGAGAAAATTTCGAATTTGGTGGCGAAATTTTATCTATAACACTATGCCATTTATATTGATTAATGATAATCATGCGGTGCTAAAAGTAATTTTTAATTTGGATTAGTCTTATTTAGAAGAAGTAAATATATTGAAAGTAAATCCAACGAAGTTATACTTTTTAATTTTTCATATGTGTTTTACTAGCACAATTTGCATTTGACGCTCTTGATTCAGTTTTCAAGAAAATCATTGGAAATTAGGATGGATTTACAACTGTTCTACTCAAATCATACATTATGTTTATGTTTCTTGTTTTCCAAATTTATATAGTACGACTGTCTCAATTGGTTTTATTTTTTATTAGAGAAATGCTATTACAGAGGCTAATTCTAGTATATTTCCTACCTCTTAGTACATGAGTATTTCTTAAATGTTTTATCATTTCTTGTATACAGTAGTAGGGGAAGCGACTGCGTTCTACGATGCTAGAGAGACATTAGTGGCCTAAGGGACATTTGATTAGCCAGTAAAGTGGTGTCGGGAGGCTAACTGGTGCCATCTACACNGGACATTTGGTTAGCCAGTAAAGTGGTGTCGGGAGGCTAACTGGTGCCATCTACACACCTTGTTATTGGTCTCAGTCTTCCTTTCCCCTCTCCAATATAAGCTCTCAGGGAATTGTGTTGTGGTTGGCTTTTATCTTCCCCAACCCTTCAGGAGCTGTTCTGTGTTTGACCGACTAATTGGTGGGTACCCTTTCGGCGGACTAAGTGCCCAAGCCACATTTGAGGGACTTTGAAATATTTTTGGGTAGGATGATTGAAGAGGGGTTGAGAGGCAGGAGGAGTTGTGGTATTGTATTATAGTACGGTCCACCTTTGTTCAAATACCGTAGAGGAAATTTAAAGCGAAATTATATTAGTAATGGCTTAGTCCTTGTTTTGAATCCCGTCGAGTCTAATTAAAGCATGATTACATTTGTATGTTAATAATCCTTGGTTCGTGATCCGTAGAGGTTCATTACATGTAAATTGGTGTAATTGCATAAATAATAATTGCACAATGAACAATGATGATAGTAATAAGAGAGACTAAGAACTTGTACCGACCATGTAATTATTTACACACTAAGTTCACATGCTTCCCATTGGCTGCCGAAACACAACTGACGAGGTTGGTAATCTAGTCTTTGCTTCGAGTCCCGTCCAGATTAATCATATTATAATTACAAATTTTTAATTAAAGCATAATTACATTTGAGGAAGTACTGGCAATTAAACGACCAACCTCTACGAGAGTCAGCAGCATACTGAACACTAATACAGAGTACGACCTTGAATAATAATAACAATAAATCAGAGTATTAGTTCATCGAAAGTAATCACAGAGAAAATAATATGTCGGGAGCAAATATACTACCGCTCATCTCGGAAGCTCGACGCATACTGAGTTTAAAACACCAATATTATACCCCACGCCATGTTGGACGATATATATGGGAGAAATATTATTTTTAATTTTTTCAGTCTTTGGTAAACATCGTGTTAAAGAGATGTGATTTTAATCCACGTTGTAAAGATCGTCTTTAATTTACATGTCATTTCAATAATGATGTCCATACATTCATGCTAATATCATGCCGGTATACTTTGACCAAACCCACAAAAATTCGCAAATTCCACGAATAACTTGCGAAGTTTGCATCCTGCAGGGCAAGTGTTTTTTACATTTTCCCTCTAGGAGCGCTACGTGACAGACACACGTCCGTCTGCCATCACCCTCGCACGAGAGAGAACAGCTCTCAGAAGAGTAGAGGAAGTGACGCACAACCCCTCCTTTATCTATAGCTTGCCGGGTGGGCCAAGGTGTTAGTTTCCCCAAATCACTTTTCTCTAAGGATGGTTTGAATGGGGGTCGGTTAACAGTTGCATGATGTCAAGCGTGCAAACATTAAATTCCCAACAACCCTTTCTAAGCCTGACTGAAAGAAGAGTTGACTACACACAACAGTTCATGACAACCACATTACATTCACTTCCTAAACTCTTTCCCATAAACCGCATAAAAAAATGTGCACCTTTTCTGAAATATTTATGACATATTTTTTTTATAATTGGTGACTTTGGTTTAGAAAAACGGTATATTATAATAAGAACGTATTTTGAGTAAAAGTGTATGACAGCATAGTGTGAAAATAAAAGTTGTTCAAAAAAATTTGCTGGCTTTTTTTCCCCCATTTTGTTTATATGACAGACAATCTTTTTCTTGACCGCCGGCAATTATCTACGTGTTCTCAATCCTCTTAATCACATTTATTCACATACAAAATTTTCACCACACCAATGCTTGATAAAAAATATGTATATTTCAGTGTAGATAAATATTAAATAAAAAGAACAAAAACAGATACTTTGGAAAAACTTTACTAAACCTTCTTTTGAAATCACGCATAAAAAACCTTCCATACTAATTTCTTCCTCTAAACATCCTATGCACATATCATCCTTGCAGCACCTTTTTCTTCTTTAACTCAAATTCATCACAGTTTGAAAATACACCCACAGGCAGACAGAGTGGTATACAGGTGGTGAATTTGCGCACTATACTCACGTTAAGTGGCACCAGGTTGCCGGTGTGGTAAACAAGCGGCAAGTATCAGCATACACTCGTGCATTGGACAGAATGGAGGGCGGCGAGGTTAATCTCCCCGCGCAACCAGGCATGCGGCGAGTTAGTCAACTGGACTCGCACAGTGACGGTATCGTTCTTGGAGTCGGGCTGGCGTTTGGCTAGCGCTGAGTACTCCCCCTAGCGTCTTGCGCAGACGTAGATGCAGCCAGGCTGTGTGGTGTAGCAGACACGCGTTCAGCTGATGTTGCAGAGTATGTATTGTAGATGGTGGATGGAAGATGGTGCTGACTAGTTGATGGATGGCACGAGATGACATTGTTGAGTACGTTAATTTACAAAAGGAATTTTGTAATGATCCCAAGGTAAAAAAAGTCGAGACATTATCAGAGTCGATGTAGTGCTTTGTCAACGTCACTTGACAACGCTATCTTGGTTACATGTTCAGAAAAGATATCGTTTGCACACGAACGGTACTAGTATTGGGCCCCCATAACCAGCCAATTTTGCATAGGGCAATCTGAATAATCCTCGTAGAGGAGTGACTGCAACACGCTAACTTTCACAACCTTAGCTTTATGCACACACTGCTCATTCATAACAGAATATGCATAAAGATTTGGACGAAAACCCACGAAGTGTGTGATCATGAAACAAGCACATTCATCCTTCATAAACCCTGTAACGCCTTTGTTCATTTATGGGAACTTCTGCAGATTTTTTGGCACATAATTGGAAGTGTCACACCATGTAGCCAATTCAGGGGAAATAGATTCGTGGACATCGGGACAGTCTACTTGACATATCATCAAACCAGTATCGCAGTAGAGCAGGTGCAAAGCCAGCAAAGTTTTTTTTCTGCAAATAATTGTAATGAAAGTAATTAAAATATAATTTTGATAAATATAAAAGTAGTTGTATTATGGGCATTCGATGCCAGCGTCGTGACAGGGAGCCCAGAAGCCAGAAGCTTGGTAAGGAAATAACAATCTTCATGCATTTGCATGCCGCTTCGGGGGCGGCCATCTTGACAGCCAGTGTCAACTGGAGGCGGCCATATTGGCAGCCAGTGCCAAATGTGCAAAAAATTGCAAAATTAATTTTCAAAAAATTATTTTTTCACAAAATTCATTTTAAAAAATTTATTTTTATATATAACCAACTGAAAAGTGTGATTTAATATTTCAAAATATTGATTAAATATTTCAAAATATAGATTTAACTTTAGAAAAGGTTCAATTTTTCAAAAGTTCCAAAAAAAAATTTTTATCACACATTCCCTGGCGGCCATGTTGGTTTATGGGGAATCCGTAAGCCGACGCCAAGGTGTCAGCCATGTTAGTTGTGGCTCCCGAAGACGACGCTGGCATTCAAGGGGGGCCGCAGTGTAGCAATGGGTAGAGCGCAACTTCACGCTCTCGCATTCACGGACCGACGGCTTCCAACAGAGAGCTTCGGGGACATCATGCTCACGCATTCCAAAGGAAAGGTGCCACAGTGAAGTAATGGGCAGAGCGCAACTTCACGCTCTCGCATTCCCTCACCTATGGCTGCGTCTCCCAATAGATACGCAGCAAAGGCATAGCTTCGAAGTCGTGACATAATGCTCTGATGCTCTGGCATTCATGGGGGGTGCCACAGTGAAGCAATGGGTAGAGCGCAACTCCACACTCTTGCAATCACGCACCTATGGATGCGTCTACCAACAGAGACGCAGCTAGGGGACATAGCTTCGAGACATTATGCTTTCAAGGGGGTGCCGCAGTGAATTAATGGGTAGAGCACAACTTCATGCTCCTGCATTCCCAAAATGAGATATTATTCATATATACATATATATATATAAGTCCTACCATCACGTGTGTGACAACCCACCTCCCATCACGACCCCGGCCACCGCCCCGCGAGAGAGAGACAAAAATATCACACATTTATATATTCAAGGGGGGCTGCAGTGAAACAATGGGTAGAGCGCAACTTCACGCTCTTGCATTCACGCACCGACAACGACGAATCCCAACAGAGACGCACCCAGGACATAGTTTCGGGACTTCACGCTCATGCATTCCAAAAGAAGGGTGCCGCAGTGAAGCTATGGGTAGAGTGCAACTTCACGCTCTTGCATTCACTCACCGACAACGACAAATCCCAACAGACACACAGCCAGGACATAGCTTCGGAGTCGGTACGTAATGCTCTGGCATTCAAGGGGGGCCGCAGTGAAGCAATGGGTAGAGAGCAAATTCACACTCTTGCATTCACGCACCTATGCAAGGGGTCAGCCATGTTGTTTGCGACTCCCGAAGACGACGCACCCAACGATTATACTCTGGTATTCAAGGGGGGCCGCAGTAAAACAATGGGTAGAGCGCAACTTCACGCTCTTGCATTTACGCACCTATGGCCAAGGGGTCAGCCATGTTGGTTGCGAATCCCGAAGACGACGCACCCAACGGTTGTGCTCTAGCATTCAAGGGGGCCACAGTGAAGCAATGGGTAGAGCGCAACTTCACGCTCTTGCATTCACGCACCTATGGCCAAGGGGTCAGCC
>NQII01011342.1:0-29562 GCA_002778355.1 Clitarchus hookeri
ACCCCTGCACGTCAAAAAAGTGTTCAGTTATTAACGAAGCCGGCCTAATATATATTTCCGTTAAGTACCACACCATTGTATGTATTCGTTGAGAATTGAATGGTAAATAATGAAAACTATAAAATGTAACATATATANCCAAGGTATGTATTCGTTGAGAATTGAATGGTAAATAATGAAAAGTATAAAATGTAACATATAAACTGAAATATGAAACTGTAATTTACGCTATTGCATTCTTCAGCAATAGGTTTTCATTTGCAACACATATGCAAGCACGTGAGACTGTCAACTAAAACATTTGCATAGTATTAAATCAGGTAATTAAGTTCAGAGTATTCTTGGACTGTGCTCATGAACATAAAAAAAATGTATGATCTGCTGTGTGAAGCATGTATATGATGATAACAGATATAACTTACATGGGAAAAAATGGATGGATGTGTTACCATTAACGCAAATATTGTGAAGTTTAACTGATGTAAATTTGTATGGCAGTGTCATTGCAAAACCTACTGAATTGCAATTTACCAGAAGGTGTATAGACAAGATATTAAAACCAGAAAATTTCACTGATGTTTCGCACCATTTAATGACTGAAATAGATTTAAAAGAAGCTGGTTCCACACAATACGGAATTGGGAATTATTACATAGTAAAATAAATTTTTAAATTTTTTTAGTTTACTAAATCACAAACAAAGTTTTCTGAGGATCTGAAGTAAAGCTAATGATAANCAAACAAAGTTCTCTGAGGATCTGAAGTAAAGCCAATGATAAAAAAAATCATATTCATTAATTTGTGTGGTAGATGAAAAATTATTGTTCCGTCAGTTGGCATTTTCTTATCAAACTTTTAATAATTTAAACATTTTCAGCTGGGATTCTGCAAAACACAAGTATATTTGTACACGTGATTTAACACAATTTTGTAGGTATGTTCTTAATTTTAAACAACAAACAAAATGTACATTAGTGTTTAGGAACTGGGAGCAAATGTGTTATACAAGTTTTGCTAGAATTAGTACATTGTTTTCTTGTATTAAAGGATGGCGTTGCTGGACTGAGACACAGCCGATGTATTCATTTATTGCTACTCCAACACTAGATTTAGCTCTTTTTGGAGTTTGAAAATATTACTTCCATGTCTAAATTTTTTCCTTTCGCTGTCCATCGGTTCGATGCTACACCAACTTTACGATACTAAGTAAGAACAGAATAACACACAATTAAAATTCAGTTGAAATTACATGTTGCTTTCATAGCTTCCGAACAAAGTGTGTGCAGCCACTCGTAACTCGAATAGGGAAAACGATATCTTGCCAAAGATACTCGAAGTCGATGTTCTGCGGTATTACAACTTCAGCATTTAAAACAGTTATTACATATTTAAACAATTCGCATAGTTTAAATATATAATAAATAATCATCTAGTTTCTTTCTTAAGATTTTGTATAAACCAATGATTGATTTGCATATTTTAATTTTGATAGTTATAGAACAGACTGCTTTGTATGAGCGCCATTCAAATCATGTGTATTTTTATGAATATACACACACAATGGGTTGTAATGTAGTGTTTCGCCTTCACATTTAAAGTTTATAGCAACTCAAATGTATTTGTGATAAAAAATAACTGCAGATAAGAGAAGCATCAATAATATTACCCTGAAATCATAGGCCATTCTCCCCATTTAAAAAAAACAATTGGCAAGGCCTCTACAACACCACCAACATAAAGTGAGATTGTGTAGTTTAATGTCTGTTCTGAAGTTGGCAGTTCTGTAGAACTTACTTCGCCTATCTTCGGGAAAAAAATTAATCGGATAAGGTTCTCTCGTTATAGCCTTTAGTTACAACTGTACTTGTATGGTCCTGTGTGTGTTGTCTCAAAAATTTCAATTAAACAATACCTACCAGAACAAAACCCTAAGGCAAAATATTGAAAATGAATGTTACACCTATGGTAAAATTACTTAAAAACAAAGCACAGCTAAATTAAATTAAACTTAACTTCTATGCAGGAATAGCAAAAACTATGCAATAAAAATTAAAAGAATTTTATGCAAACAATCAATTAAACATAATTTCACCTGAATTTCCTGAGAGGTGGACACAACTCACATTTAAAATCAAAACCTCCCTAAAGGGGCTTAAAAATATAAGCTTTTAGTTTGAAATATAAAGAAACAAATTAAATAATTAAAAGTTGTTACATTCCAGAAATAAAGAACACTAGCTGAAATTAATTAAAACTACTGCAGAATCACTACTATGCTCAGTTAGTGTGCGTTTAATACTGCAGAAAGGAATATGTATTTCTCTAATCAGCGAAAACACTGTTTTGTGATAGAGGCTTTTGACATGGAAGAGTGAATATTAATGCAACTAACCTCCCCTTTTAATACATTTGTATTATGTTTTTCTACTTCTGTTGTGTCAATTTTCCCCCTATTGTATTTTCTTGTCGACCTGTTTAGCAATTTCTCTTTTCTTGATTGCTTTATGTTGACGTACATGAAATAAACGTATTTTTATCCATGATGTGTATAACATCTGGAAGTGTAATAGGCCAGTATGACATATTTTTGCAGAGTGAAAAAAATTTCACATGAATAAATTTTGTATTGTATGATGCTGTCGAGGTTACTCAAGGCTGGTTGAGTGTTGAATTGCCCGGCGCCATAACACAGTGAAGAGTTAGTTATGTGGGTCCGTCGGGCGACGGCCCAGGGGGCCATGGATGCCTCAATCAGTTTGCACATGATGTTATCATATAATTACTCTTACACTATTTACACCTTATTACGAGACTGTAGGCCGTCTCGTACGCCTGAAAAATGTTAGAAAAATTATAGGATGTACTAAAGGTTGAGCAACCTATAATTAATCAACACACATTCAATTTTGTAAAACAGTTCATTTACTGTGCTTGAATTCATGTGAATAGTGATGGAAAATGGATCCAGCGCTTAATGCGTGCCGGTGCCCTAGCGTGAAAATGAGCATGGTATATGTGGATACACAATAGCGTTAAGCTCTGGTGAGAGTGCTGGTGGTTCTCCCCTCGGTACAGTAAAGAGAGGAAACAAATGCTCCAGATAATTAATTAACCATTGCAGTGAGGTGATTACAACCTAAATGATGGTACCGAGGAGGCTCGCGGAGCAGGCGACCTACGCCGCCGTTCTGGACCTAGTGTTGAGACAAACTGAAGGAGTCACAATTTGGCTGCAGTTTACGGATTGTCATTTTGTATTGTCCTTGTGTATGCAATATTATTAATTTTATTTTGAAAAAAATTCTATAAATTAACTTAAACACGTTGGTGACACCCCCATTGATTAACAAATGTGTGTTAAGTTTGATGTTGTGATGTTGAAGGGGAGTGTTACTGTACTAAATGAAATGTTACAAGGTTGGAGGCCTTTGTAAGCAATNTTGATGTTGTGATGTTGAAGGGGAGTGTTACTGTACTAAATGAAATGTTACAAGGTTGGAGGCCTTTGTAAGCAAACTCCCTTTTTGAAAATATAATAGCTCTTTTATTATTAAACATTAAATACATTATTATGTTTCTTGTGACAAATGTTTGTATTTCACTTCCTGTCATGCATTTGTATTTCACTGGCTACATGTTACCAGGTGGCTGTCTCCTGAAGGGATGGACGAGTCCACCTGGGCAAAGGGTTGTGGGCTGCCATGCTCGAGTGCTCTTAATACGATAAAACATACCCCTGACTGCATTTATGAATGATATGAAGTTGCTTGATGTGTTTGGAAAACTGATGCGCACTATGGGTTACAATGTGGAGCAACTATCACTTCAGCTTCGACCTACAGGCCGGTTTGACGGCACTTGGTGGTGCATAATTTCGAATGACCCGACGCGAGTTGCTACGACGAAACGATCAATTGCCAGTGCGCCCAACGGCTTTGGCTTTGGGGTACACACCGAATCGGATCACCTGCTAATTGTCAACCTGTAATACGCACCATTGNGGAGTTTGAAAATATTACTTCCATGTCTAAATTTTTTCCTTTCGCTGTCCATCGGTTCGATGCTACACCAAGTTTACGATACTAAGTAAGAACAGAAATTGTGTGTTAATTTTAAGTCAACTTTAATGTACGACGAAAGTATGCTTCCGAACCAAGTGTGTGCAGCCACTCGTAACTCGAATAGGGAAAACGATATCTTGCCAAAGATACTCGAAGTCGATGTTCTGCGGTATTACAAANAGCCACTCGTAACTCGAATAGGGAAAACGATATCTTGCCAAAGATACTCGAAGTCGATGTTCTGCGGTATTACAAATTCAGCATTTAAAACAATTATTACATATTTAAACAATTCGCATAGTTTAAATATATAAAAATATCATCTAGCTTCTTTCTTAAGATTTTGTATAAACCATTGATTGATTTGCATATTTTAATTTTGATAGTTATAGAACAGACTGCTTTGTATGAGCGCCATTCAAATCATGTGTATTTTTATGAATATACACACACAATGGGTTGTAATGCAGTGTTTCGCCTTCACATTTAAAGTTTATATCAACTCAAATGTATTTGTGATAAAAAATAACTGCAGATAAGAGAAGCATCAATAATATTACCCTGAAATCATGGGCCATTCTCCCTATTAATAAAAAAACAATTGGCAAGGCCTCTACAACACCACCAACATAAAGTGAGATTGTGTAGTTTAATGTGTGTTCTGAAGTTGGCAGTTCTGTAGAACTTACTTCGCCTATCTTCGGGAAAAAAATTTATCGGATAAGGTTTGCTCGTTATAGCCTTGAGTTACAACTGTACTTGTATGGTCCTGTGTGTGTTGTCTCAAAAATCTCAATTAAACAATNGCTCGTTATAGCCTTGAGTTACAACTGTACTTGTATGGTCCTGTGTGTGTTGTCTCAAAAATCTCAATTAAACAATACCTACCAGAACAAAACCCTAAGGCAAAAGATTGAAAATGAATGTTACACCTTTGGTAGAATTACTTAAAGCACAGCTAAATTNAGAACAAAACCCTAAGGCAAAAGATTGAAAATGAATGTTACACCTTTGGTAGAATTACTTAAAGCACAGCTAAATTAAATTTAACTTAACTTCTATGCAGGAATAGCAAAAACTGTGCAATAAAAATTTAAAGAATTTTATGCAAACAATCANACTTAACTTCTATGCAGGAATAGCAAAAACTGTGCAATAAAAATTTAAAGAATTTTATGCAAACAATCAATTAAATATAATTTCACCTGAATTTCCTGAGAGGTCGACACAACTCACATTTAAACTCAAAACCTCCCTAAAGGGGCTTAAAAATAGAAGCTTTTAGTCTGAAATATAAAGAAACAAATTAAGTAATTAGAAGTTGTAACATTCCAGAAATAAAGAATACTAGCTGAAATTAATTAGNAAATATAAAGAAACAAATTAAGTAATTAGAAGTTGTAACATTCCAGAAATAAAGAATACTAGCTGAAATTAATTAGAACTACTGCAGAATCACTACTATGCTCAGTTAGTGTGCGTTTAATACTGCAGAAAGGAATATGTATTTCTCTAATCAGCGAAAATACTGTTTTGTGATAGAGGCTTTTGACATGGAAGAGTGAATATTAATGCAACTAACCTTCCCTTTTAATACATTTGTATTATGTTTTTCTACTTCTGTTGTGTCAATTTTCCCCCTATTGTATTTTCTTGTCGACCTGTTTAGCAATTTCTCTTTTCTTGATTGCTTTATGTTGACGTACATGAAATAAACATATTTTTATCCATGATGTGAATAACATCTGGAAGTGTAATAGGCCAGTATGGCATATTTTTGCAGAGTGAAAAAAATTTCACATGAATAAATTTTGTGTTGTATGATGCTGTCGAGGTTACTCAAGGCTGGTTGAGTGTTGAATTGCCCGGCGCCATAACACAGTGAAGAGTTAGTGATGTGTTTCGTTCGGGCGACGGCCCAGGGGGCCATGGATGCCTCAGTCAGTTTGCACATGATGTTATCATATACTTACTCTTACACTATTTACACCTTATTACGAGACTGTAGCCCGTCTCGTACGCCTGAAATATGTTACAAAAATTATGGGATGTACTAAAGGGTGTAGCGACCTATAATGAATCAACACACATTCAATTTTGTAAAGCAGTTTATTTACTGTGCTTGAATTCATGTGAATAGTGATGGAAAACGGATCCAGCGCTTAATGCCTGCCGGTGCCCTAGCATGAAAATAAGCATGGTATATGTGGATACACAATAGCGTTAAGCTCTGGTGAGAGTGCGGGTGATTCTCCCTTCGGTACAGTAAAGANCATGGTATATGTGGATACACAATAGCGTTAAGCTCTGGTGAGAGTGCGGGTGATTCTCCCTTCGGTACAGTAAAGAGAGAAAACAAATGCTCCAGATAATTAATTAACCATTGCAGTGAGTTGATTACAGCCTAAATGATGGTACCTAGGGGGCTTGCGGAGCAGGCGACCTACGCCGCCATTCTTGCCCTAGTGTTGAGACAAACTGAAGGAGTCACGAAAACCGACGTCAAATGCCTAACAGTAAAACATAACAGGAACACTATGTAATATTACTAATTTTATTGTGAAAAAATTCTATAAATTAACTGAAACACGTTGATGACACCCCCATTGATTAACAAATGTGTGTTAAGGTTGATGTTGTGATGTTGAAGGGGAGTGTTACTGTACTAAATGACATGTTACAAGGTTGGAGGCCTTTGTAAGCAATCTCCCATTTTGAAAATATAATAGCTCTTTTGTTATTAAACATTAAATACATTATTATGTTTCTTGTGAAAAATGTTTGTATTTCACTTCCTGTCATGCATTTGTATTTCACTGGCTACATGTTACCAGGTGGCTGTCTCCTGAAGGGATGGACGAGTCCACCTTTGGCAAAGGGTTGTGGGCTGCCATGCTTGATTGCTCATAATACAATAAAACACACCCATGACTGCAGTTATGAATGATATGAAGCTGCTTGATGTGTTTGGAAAACTAATGCGCACTATGAGTTACAATCTGGAGAACTTATCACTTCAGCTTCGACCTACAGGCCGGTTTGATGGCACTTGGTGGTGCATCATGTCGTCTGACCCGGCGCGAGTTGCTACGACGAAACGATCAATTGCCAGTGCGCCCAACGGCTGTGGCTTTGGGGTACACACCGATTCGGATCACCTACTTATTGTCGACCTGTACTACGCACCCTTGACCTGATGTGGTTGGTGCAGCCCGGTGTAGCTGATGCAGTTGATGTGACTGGTCAGAGTGGTCATACTGAGCTCATGGATGCGTGGTTCACATCATGTAGTGACTTCATATTTAAATTTCTTATTTTAGTGATAGTTAATTCATTTATGCTGGTTTTATTCTGAATATACAGTGTGTCCATGTTAATTAAAATAAAAAGGAAAGGGAAAGGAGTGTGAAAAGATTTAGGCGGCTCTTAACAACGAGGTTTTAAGTGTCGATGAGGGTGAAGCGAGGTAAGTATGGAGCAGCTCTAAAATGCAAGGGGCAGAGGAAACGAGAAATCCCCGAGAAAACCCGCTGATCAGCGGCATCGTCTGGCACGATTCCCACTTGGGAAAACCTGGGAGTTATCCGGCTGGGGATTGAACCTGGTTCACCTTTGTGGGAGACGAGCGCGCTAACCGCTCAATCACTGCGACCTCGAAGGGGTAGGGATTTATCACTACATGTATTCTGGCTACAGTGCAAGGAGGAGTGTGGATTGGGGGGACCACGCAATACACAAAGGTCTCCGAATTGCTGCAGCTGTCTTCTCAGCTGCGACGAAGCGCGCACAGAGTGAAGTGAATCCTTACCTGTTCACTGTCTGATAATTATTTTATTGTTGAGGCATTACAAAGTATTGATGAATTTTAAAAGAGAAATGCCAACTCAAGTTTTTTCTTGTTCATGTGGCACTCATTATTAAGAGTCCTTCCCATGATTCAAGGCTGAATTTTACTGAGAGATACTTGCCAGTTTTTTAAAATTGCACCACCTAGTTTTTGAATGTCATTGATTAAACCAATTATCATTTTTTTTTGTTCAACTATTCACATTCTTTGAGAATTCCCTGATTTCAAATAATATGACTACCTGTCGCTACATGTTGACTGTTGGGTATGACTCATTGCCGAGCACCTACAGCGACGAACAAACTACATCCTGATTGACCCAGCCGGCTCGCATGATGTATCCTCGCATGATGAATCGTCGCCACAACACCCTAATTTTCTGCCAACCCCATGACACCAATTTAACATTCTTTGACCACCTACAAAGCAAAACAAACTAAAAGCATTACTGATTTTAAAAGAATTATGGGCCAAAAAACATACCTCTCCACCCCACAAACAGTCAAATGTAGTTAAAAACCTAAAACAGAAACACAAAACATGAAATTTCAGTATGCTCTTGTAGTGTATAAGGTGAGAATTTGTAATACTGTGGTTGGCAGGACTGGCGTGTGTGAAGACGGCGTCCGGGCAAGGAACATAACATTGGCTACGAGATTTTTATTAAGTAGTGCGCGGATAGTGGTTACAATGGCAACCTTTGAAAGGATGGACGAGTTCGACGAACATTCAGACAATATTGAATCATATATGAGGCGGTTGCGGCATTATTTTGACGCAAACTCTGTACAAGAGAAAAAGCAGGTCTCGGTGTTGTCTGTAATAGGGAAACACGATTGGCATCTTGTGCGATTTGGTATCGCCTGAGGAACCTGGTAAGCAGTCGTTTGAAGAGCTGGAAGCGATACTTAAGACTCACTATAGACCAAAGATGCTTATGATTGCTAAGTGGTGGAAATTTCATGGGCGTATGCAAAAAGAAAACAAATCCACAGCTGAATTTTCGGTTGCCATTAAACATTTGGCGCAAACATGCACTTTTGGCACTTTTTTGCCGGAGGCATTGCTTGATCGTTTTGTCAGTGGACTACACAGCCAAAACATCCAACAAAAACTCATTGAAGCTGAATATAATTGGGAGCAGGCGCATGCTTTGGTGACAACATTGGAACAAGCAGAAAAACAACATAAGCTGTTTCAGGGTCCTCAGTCGGTATCGAAATATGTATGAAAGTACGGGTACAAAATAAACAACCACAAGGAGCAGGATATTCACATATTCAACAAAGCCCTCCCTTACGAACAAGACTGGATTCCAGGCACAAGGCAATCCATAATTTGGCTCTTCTGGATTTGTCTTAATCGGTATTGTCGGATCCGGGTTTGGGTCTTCCGGGTCAGCCAGTTGTAGGACTGACCCAGTCAATTTTGGCACCTGTGCCTACCGCACAATTGGTGCAGTTTCTATCGGTATTTCCTTTTCTTTCGTTGGTGTTGGGGGCGTGGGAGAACTATCCATTTATATTTCAATTAGAAACACTGTTTGAAATAAGTGCTGTTGTGGTTCACCCATTTTGGTTTTCATATGTCTCTGGATCGTCTCTGTCCACACCCAGAGTCTGTTTCAAGCTCTGGCTTAGCCACCACACATCGAAATGTTCGTTCCTTTTTCCTGCATCAGTCAGTAATTCTAGCACACGAGGCGCCAGAACCCTGTCAGAGAGCATTTCCCGGATGTCGATCTGTCCATGACTGTCCTCAAAAGAGGTCCAAAGATCCTCGATTTTTGGATAGTCATGTAGAAGATGCACGGAAGTGTCAGCCACCCCGCACACCACACAGTCTGGATCTTGCACCAAGGCCATCGGTCACAACTTCGCCTTGAAGTTCCCGTGTCCATTCAGGAACTGTGCACTATAGTGGCCTATGGAAAGCCACCTCATGGGCAGCCACAACCGAACCATGGGAAAGATCTCGTAGGTTAGTCTTCTATTTTCAGAATTTTCTCACCGCTCTTGCCAGGCATCCAGTGTTCTTTCCCTCAGTGCCTTTATTTCATCTGGGGGGATAGCGTCCACCCCTTTCCTTCTACTGATTTCACCTCTCTTTTTTATGAGGAGGTCCAGTGGGATTTATGCGACGAGTATATGCAAAGCATCGTTAGAAGTTGTCCTGCAGGCCTTGGTGGTCGCAAGTAACACAGCATGCTGCGCACTTATCACATTTCTCCTAGTGTGAACCTTTTCATCCTCCCGGTACCATACGCCTGCAGCGTATGTCACCACTGCCAGGAAGACTGACCGGTACATCAGCTTCAACGTGTGGTAGCCTAGTCCCAAGTTTGCAGGTGCAACAGCTCTTAGTCGGTGGAACATTACAACGGCCTTGTTCACGGCATAGCGAACATGACCATGGAATGCGAGACGGGTTTGTAACACAACTCCCAGGTACTTCATCTCTTGGACGAGTTTTACAACTCGTCCTTCGAAACGAACCACTGGCTTTCTCTGGACGTTTCCTTTCAGTAAGATCCCATTCATTTTCTCTACAGAGAACTTCGACTTGAAGTTCTCTGTCCAGGTTGCCATTGCTCTCAGAGCACTTTCCGTCTTCTCCTCCAGTTATCGCCTTGGCCATGCTAGTATTAATAGGATTCCGTCATCTGCATTACAATAGATCACACAGCCACCCGGGAGGGTCAGCCACAGCAGAAGAAGCTTCTACTACAAGGTGTCTTAGCCCGGTTCAACAGATCCTTGTGGACAGCATTTACTGAGCACCTTGATGTCTCTGTGTTCCCCCAACCGGAGTTCACATGTTCTTATATTTCAGGAAATCCTTGATGAGTCCATGCAGGTTCTTGNTCTCTGTGTTCCCCCAACCGGAGTTCACATGTTCTTATATTTCAGGAAATCCTTGATGAGTCCATGCAGGTTCTTGGGGCACTCCAACAAAATAATTTGCCACAAAATTTGCGGCCACCACGCATTGTCAAACGCCTCCGAGATATCCAAGGCGATGGCTAAGACATTATCCTGTTCATATTGTCTTACTTGATTAACCATGTCGATAATGGCCTTCTCGGTACTTTTTCCCTTGATGAATCCATACTGTCTTGCATGGATTCCTTGAACTATGTCCAGGTACTCCATGAGCCGCCTGTTCACTAGACGCTCCAAGACTTTCCCCATTACAGATAGCAATGTAATGGGGCGGTAGAATTTGGCAATTCTCGGGTTCTTACCAGTGCCTTTAAATATGACATTTAACAGCTCTCTTTCNTAATGGGGCGGTAGAATTTGGCAATTCTCGGGTTCTTACCAGTGCCTTTAAATATGACATTTAACAGCTCTCTTTCCTGGTGGTTCAGGGCCAGTTTTTTATGGCCCGAAGGCCAGCACACCCTCCATCCTCCCTCACTGCATTTGTTCTCTAACGAGTAAGACAGTGCACTGCACTTTCTCCTCTTGGTATCTTCGGGCCATTCACTTTTCTTTCTTGCCGTANTAACGAGTAAGACAGTGCACTGCACTTTCTCCTCTTGGTATCTTCGGGCCATTCACTTTTCTTTCTTGCCGTAACTCTGTATTCTACCAGTTTTCTCTTTAAAAACCTGTCCTCCTTGCCAGTCAAGAGTACTCCGACTTACACTTGTTAAAGCCTTGACCTGAGCACCCTTTTATGGGTCATCAGAAATTCGCCGATTCCATTTATCGAAATCCTCCAGTCATCTAACAATTTTGGTGGCGAATTCACTCCATATCCGGTATAGATGTTTGTTCTCCATTATGGTTCTTGCTTCCAAGTGAATGCCCATCTCTTCAATTTTCACTCTGAAATCACATCTCAGATCTTCTGTTTTAAAGCAGATCATAAGCACATGCTGTGCGGATTCGTCGACGCCGCAAACCTCGCAGAGCAGAGATCTCACAAGCCGCAGGCTGTGTAACTTCGCCTTGAAGTTCCCATGACCAGTGATTAGTTGCATGCTGTAGAAGTTCGTGGTCATCCACTTACAATTAAGCCTCGTTCTAATGTCGGGAAGGAGCTCATATGTCTGCCTTCCTTTAGTGCAGTTCGTCCATCTGGTTTGCCAATCCATGATGGTATCTTTATAAATAGCTTCCTTTTCTTCCTTCGACAGCCTGCCAGCTCGCGATCTCTCCGCCACGAGGCCCCTGTATCTGACCAGCAGGTCCGCAGGCAGCACTACAGCAACAACTGGGAGAGACTCGTTGGGTACAGTCTTATACGCCCTTGTGACAGTCAGCAGAGCAGCTCTTTGTGCACTAATTAGTTTTCTTTTGTGCCACGAAAGGTCGGCACGGTGGTGCCACATCACAGCTCCATAAGAAATAATTGCTTCAAATACCGCTTTGTATATGGTACGCAGGGTACCATAATTCAGTCCCCAACTGGTGTTGCCAATTCTTCACAATTTTTGGAACACCACCACTTCCTTCCGCGACACATATTCCACGTGCTTAAGAAAACTCATTTTATAATCCATGATGACTCCCAGATACTTAAACTCCTGCACATACTTAATCGGGTGTCGCCCGAAACGCACAGTCGGGTATCTTATGAGCTTTCCTTTGACAAGCATGATCTTCGTTTTCTCTGTGGAGAATTGCAACTTGGTGTATTTTGCCCATTCGCATGCTTTCTCCATTATCATCGTCACCTTAGTTTCTAATTCCTTTCTGGAATTGCCTGACACAAGTACCAAGCCATCATCTGCGTACCCAAATATTGTGCACCCCGTGGGGAGTTACAATTCCAGGAAGCCGTCAAAGAGGATATTCCATAGGATCGGTCCAAGAACCGAACTCTGGGGACATCCTTTAGCCAACTTCTTCTTCACCTGTATGTTCTTGTTTGTATAGATACTCCATCTATTTGCAAAGAAGTCCTGGATGATCCTGTAGATGTTCGCAGGACATCTCTTCATTGTCAATCTATGCATCACTTCCAGCCACCAGGCATTGTCAAACGCTCCAGAAATATCTAGAAAGATAGCCATAATGTATTTCTGAGGGACTCATTTATGTTTTTCATCACGTCTGCCAGCGCGAAGTCTGTACCTGTTCCTCTTCGGAATCCATATTGGAATTCATTTTATGTCCCTTTTGCCTCTAAGGCCATGGTGAGCCTTCGATTTATCAGTTTCTCGTAGACTTTGCCTAGCGCCGGAAGCAACGTAAGTGGCCTGTAAGATTTGGGGTCATCCATGTCCTTCTTATTTTCTTTGTGCAAGATTATTAAGCAGCCCATTTTCCAGAGGGAGGGAAACACTCCGGTTTGGAAACAGTCATTAACAATATCCAATAATATGCGCCTGATCCGGGAGAAGCACCTTTTCAGAATCTCTGTCGTGATTCCATCTATTCCAGGAGCTTTGCCATTCTTCATCTTGTGCATAGTTGAAGTGAGCTCTTCCATGGTGAAATCAGGTGCGTCCTGTTCTTCTGGCTCCACTGCCATAGACTGTCTCTTCGCGGAATGCGCCTCCCCCTCATCATCCAGGGAGTCATCAGGAAGGAGTGTGTGGAGCAGAGCTTCCATCGAACTCTTCTGATCCAATATCAGATTGCCATCAATTTGCATACACGGAGGTGGTACCATTCTTTTTAACTTGTTTGCTGCAAGTTTGTAAACTAGGCCGAATGGATCCTCATTTCCTAGTTTTGTGACAAATTCCTCCCATGACTTTGTCTTTTTCTTCCTGACCCTGCCAAAGTAAGCCTGCTTTTTAATTTTGTAGGTGATTGAGAACTGCTTCCTCTCTTCTCCCCGCATCCTGTAGAGTTGTCTTCTGTCTCGCCTGAGCGCTTTCCGGTCTGGTTCCAACTCTTCATCCCACCAGGACAAGTTTGGGAGACCCTTTGTTGTTTTGCGCAGGTTCTCTTCACATGTCTCCTGGATGATCCGAGTCAATTGCTCAACACGGTCATCCAGGGTTCCCATGACATTGTATGTGCTAAGCTTACTCAGCAGGGCCCGGTCAAAAGCAGGCCAGTCCGCCATGTTATGCACATAACGGACTTCCCTTTCCACCTGTTCTGGTTCCCGGTAGCCACCACCGTGTATTTCAAACGTGATCAGCCTGTGGTCACTTGAACTTTCTTTCAACACAGTCCAGTGCCTTATGTTATTACAGGCCTTTCTGTTTGTGACAGTTATATCCAAGTACGATTCTGTGTCATGGGCCTGCGAGACAAACGTTGGAAGTTCTCCTTCAATGTCTGCCACATCTAGATCGTTTGTGAGTAAGAATTGGCTTACCGTCTCCCCCGCCTCATCAATGACGGGGGAGTGCCATATTTCGGACTTTCCATTAACATCCGCTCCCATAATTAGCAGTTTCTCTCTTAACGTGTTCATGATCACTTCCCATCTGTCCAGATGTATCTGTGTATCGTCCCCGAACTGAAAGTACGAGGAAACCAAACAACATTCCATTGTGTCTTTTATCACCTGTACACATTTGCGATGTGTATCCGACACGCTCGCCATCATTGTAATGTTTAGCTCCTTGTTGGTTCCCAGCACCCCAGCCCGGGGGGACACACCACAGATATATACCTCACCCCGCAGGCCCACAACTTTGTCGAAAGGCACATAAGGCTCCTGGAATAAAACAATATCCAGCTTCTGCTCCACAACAATCCTGTTCAATTCAGCCACAACTGCCGCTGACCGTTGCATATTCAACTGCCTAACTTTAATGATGTTACACACCATAGTTTATCCTGGCGAGTTCAACAGACAGGGCCTTCTGGTACTCCGGACATTCCCTGGAATCTACTCGATTTTCATGTGCTTGCCCCTTTTTCTTGCAGTTGGCGCATATGTCCTTGTGCGTGTTGTCTGCCTTTTTCGGACAATTTCCAAACTCGTGGCCCGTTGTGCTGCACGTTGAACATGTCGATTCCCTCTCTCTGCACTTTCCAGCTATATGCCCCCGCTGCTGGCACTTGTAGCAGCGCGAGAGCGAGATATAATCTCGTAATCGGCAGCTCTCATAGCCGACATAGATACGGTCCTTATCTGTGAGTGCGCTCCGTACACAAGGGTCGCACTGGAGCACCATGTTAACCCTGTCTGCTTCCCTTCGGCCAGTCCTGTTGCTGATTGAGACCACTCTCTTAAATGACTTTAAAGTGTTTCCTCCACAAATTCCATCTCGAAAGTTCTGCCTGAAATTGGTTTCAGGCAGATCTACATTGTCCTCGCATCGTGGCACATGATAAACAATTATTTTGGGGTCGCGTCACCTTGGCGCCTCCAATTTCAGTCCTAATGACTGGATTTTCGCCACACTGTTGATGCTTTGGAGGGTCTTCTCGTCTCCTGCTTCCACTAATACCCCTCCGCCTTGTATGCCTCTTATATTTCTAACTTGGAGGCCCTCTACTTTGGAATCAAATCACTTCTTGAGTATTTCCCTTGTTTCTGTGCTCGTTTTTCCCTCGGCCTCCAGGTCAACAAGTACAATTTTCTTAGCCGGTTTAGGTTTATACTCCACTCCGGCTGCCTTTGCATAACTTTTTATGACAGGGACTACCGGTGTTTGTGGCCTGGTTGCTTCAACTTTTGGTCCGCTAAATTCAGCCTGCTGAAGCCTTCCGAGTAGCTGGCTACTCTGGATCAACACTCCATCGATATTNCAAGCGAGAGCGCGGAACGAGCGAAAAACACAGATTGTAAGAAATGTAATATTACACATGTTTAAAAGTTGTAAAACAATTGCTCAACGCACATTTATACTTGTAAAAACTATTAAATTGTAANTATCTGGCTCAATTAAGGGACCAGCCAGTTTGCATGCCTTGAATTAATTTTTGAGCTTTTGCTCATAATCCACATTTGCATTGTTTCGACAAGTTCTTTTGTCTCCTCGTGCATCTTCATGATGCTCTCCCTTTATTTTGCCAGTGAGTCTCTCCCAGTTATCACCTCCTCTTGAAACCTAAGTTTCCTTTTGGCTTTTGCCGCACTTGTTGCCGGGTCATCTTCCACTGGTCACGTGGAGGACCGGGGGGCTGCCTCTGCTTCCTATGCGTCAGGGAAGACCAGTCTGGACGGTTTGAGGGGCTTGCCCCTTTTACCCACCAGGGTAAATTCCTGCATACTTCTTGTGGCTGACCTTAAGTCCCCTTCCTCTTCTAACGAAGAGGATACCTCTTCTGACTCTGTAGAGCCGGCCCCCTCACCTTCCACAACAGGGGCAGAGACATCTTCTTCCTCTTCAGACTCCTTCATCTGAAGCTCCCCATCATATACTTCCTGCACCCAGGAGTCCACTATGGATTCTTTTACGCCTTGCACGTTTTTCCATATTTTACGGTGGATCCGTTTCCTTCCAGCTGGCATGGGGAATTTACTCCAATTGAAATTGGAGTCCCTCAGTCTTTCTAGTGCCGTCAGTGCCACCTCACTTGGGACAAGCTCTCTCTTCAAAAAACCTGTAAGGCCTTTCCTTTTTTCCTTTAGGGTTGGGGAACCTTCCATTGCTGTTAGCCCCAGTGCCTCCATGATTCCCAGTCTTTGTTGCCCACCAGGACTACTGTAATATGCCATGGTGCTCTTGCGGCAACAGGACCCGCACAATGGATCTTCGCTCTTCTACAGGTTCTGGAAGTCTCTTAATTTAAATAGTACAATTAAAAAACAATAAGCACTAACACTTACACAAGTCTCTATGTGTGCTCGCTGACGCAAGTCCCCATACTACACACAATAAATGTACATGAACAGAAAAAATAAGTCCCAAACATCCCTCCACTAGTCAAGTCTCAGGGGCAGCCTGAGGCCGTAGGCCTCAGACCGGCTTGAAGAACTCTCTTCTCCCTCTTAGCCGTCCACAGGGGATCCCGCAAGGGGAATTGTGGTCACGCACAGACTGTGTCCGGTGGACTGATGACCCTGTGGCCCGTTTATCCACCCGGCCACGCAGAGGCGGGGAGACAGTGTGCCATGTTGACCTCTTCGACTTCCCAGTAAACTGTTCAGTGTCCGAGGGCAACCAGAGCAACTTCTTTAATCAGATTTCGTTCACAGCGGAACCAACTCACTGTAGGTCTAATCTCAGGGCGACACTTTCCGGTGCGGTGCCCCGAGAAAACCTGGTGGTTCAGGGCCAGAAGGAAGTAAATATTTCAGGGTAGGTTGTTAAGGAGAAAGTGCTCAAGAGGTTTCTTCATAGGTATGCAGAAATATTTAATGGGGCCTCCTGGAAAATCAAATACTTTGAGACCAACTTTAATATCAAGGATGGGGTTTCACCAGTTTTTCTCAAGGCAAGATTGGGACCGTATGCAATGAAAGAGAAAGTAGAACAGGAGCTACAGTACTTGGAGCAACAACTAATNTAAAGTAGAAAAGGAGCTACAGTACTTGGAGCAACAACTAATTTTGGAAAAGGTAAGCTACAGTAATTTTACTAGCTCCCTGGTGGAGGTACCAAAGGCCAATGGCATGGTAAGGTTGTGTACAGATTTTAAGGTTATAGTAAATCGTAGGATTGAGCTGGCATGCCGGCCATTTCCATTATTGATTATATTTTTGCATCATTTTGGCAAAAGGTCTGGAGTTTTGTGTGCTGGACCTGTCAAACACCTACTAGAAGTTGGTGGTGGGAAAAGACTCACAAGAGATGGTGACAGTCATGGATTGTCATGTGATCCAGGCATTTTTTTAAGCTGTGATGGAGCAGATTTTGCTGGGCATACCAGGGGTAGTGGCATATTTAATGATATCCTCATAACAGGGTGTTTAGTAGAGGAGTGTGCAAGAAGAATGCTGCAGATGTTGCAAGAACATGGGGTAAGGGCAAGAAAAGGGAAGTAATATTTCCTTGAAAGTGAGATCAAATTTTCCTTTACCATATCTACGGACCTAAGAAGGCAGTCCCACCTCTAGCAGCGGCACAGTTGCAGCGATGGATTCTTCTCCTATCAACATATTGACTATTCGCTTGAGTATAGAAAAGGGCAGGACATGGGTAATGCCGATGCGCTGTCAAGGTTACTATTACCTCATGCACAGATCATAGAGCAACCAGTCTTCCTGATTCCGAATTTTCAGAACCTGCCGATTAACGTGGAAGAGATAGCAAGGGAGACAGAACAGGACGAAGCACTGAAATCTTTTTAAAGAAAATATGCTAGGTATGGGTGGACAAATCAACGAGCCCAACATCAAACCTTACACAAGCAAGAGGGATGAGTTGGCTGTGGAAGACAATTGTATAATGTGGGGAGGCAGGGTAGTAATTCCACAAGCGCTTAGAAAGGGTGTATTGCAGATGTTGCATGAAGGTCATCCCGTGATGATGCGGATGATAATGCTGGGGAGAAGTTACGTGTGGTGGCCTGAAATGGACGATGAGATTGAAAACACGTTGAAGAGGTGCACGGCTTGCCCGCTGTCTAGACATAACACGCCTGAAAGGTCAAGGTATCTTGGCCAGACTTCTCGGNCCTAGACATAACACGCCTGAAAGGAAAGGTCAAGGTATCTTGGCCAGACTTCTCGGGTGGGGGAGGGAGTACATGTCGACTTTGCAGAAAAGGAAGGAAAAAGACTATTGGTATTGGTGGATGCCTATTCTAAAAGGGTGGAGGAATGGCTAATGCAGAGCACCACGGCGGAGGAAACAATTGAGAAGCTGCGAACAGCATTTGCAGCATACAGTTTGTCAGAAATGCTGGTGGCCGATAATGGGCCTCAGTTTTTTCGGAGGAATTTAGGCAATTTTGCAAGGCAAATGTTATTCCACTGCAGCTAACACCACCTTTCCACCCACAATCAAATGGAGCAGCGGAGAGAGCAGTGCAGTCAGTGAAGACAGGACTCAAGCCGGCCTAGGTGAATGGTTTATCAGATAGGGGAGGGGGGACAATATTCTTGCATCATATGATTGATAAGTGGTTGTTTGCTTACCACAATACACCGCACACGACTACCAGGAAGACCTCAGCCGAAATGTTTTTGAGAAGGAAACCAAATACTAGGTTGTTGTTGGTGAGGCCAAACCTAACGGAATATCATGACAAAGGGAGCAAACTAAGAAGGATTCAAATGCCCGATTCAGAGTGCAGGATCGTGTGTTGGTGAAAAGTGTCCGAGGTGAACAACCCAGATGACTACCAGGGTATATTGTAGAAGTAGTGAGCCCAGTAACATACAGGATCAAGGTTGGTGAAGTAATAAGATTTTGTCATCGAGATTACTTACGCAAGAGCCAACTGCAAGAGGAAGAACCCTTGCGTGAGCATAGGAATTCACCCGGGATAGCACCTAAACAACAAGCGGGTTGAAGTGTGGTGTCTTCTGGGGAAGCAGGAGCAGCATCAGCACCAGAACAGCCAGCATCGGGCGCAGTATCAGTACCAAAGCAGCTATTGAAGGGGCAGCGCCATCGGCACCAGAGCGACTAGAGACTGAACCAGAGGGCCAGGCAGTATAAGCCACGGGGAGCAGCAGGCGTGGATTTGGTGGGGAAACCACAGCTCCTTTTAGACTGGGAACTCAAAGGTGCAGTGGAAGTTTGAAGCGTCCCCCAATGTGGTGGAAGTGGTAGATGGGAAGTTTTTTTTTTTTTGTTTTATCTGTGTTGGTTTGGACAATTTGGGTCTTCAAAACTACTGTAAATACTAAATTTAGGACGGACAATTGTAGTGTATATAGTGAGAATTTGTAATGCTGCGGTTGGCAGGACTTGCGAGTGTGAAAATGGCATCCTGGCAAGGAGCATAACACCTACCTACATTGTTGAATTAATATATAGTACAGACATTCTATACATTTCACTTTACATAAATCATATTTGAAAATTATTACTTATATCCTATGTAAGTCTAACAATTTCGTGCATGCAACATTTGTAATATCGTTTGGAATGCTTAGTTCTTCATAGTAATATTTTTGTTTTCGGAAATGAAAAATATAGAAATGAACTAGTGAACTTAGTGTCTGGCAACGTCACAGGGGAATACTGAAGGACTGTTTTGTAGCAAAACCTTTTGGGAATATTTAACAAGTTAGACAGTTGTGCACATTTTTTAAAGCAAATGGTAAAAAATAAATATGTGCAATCTTAAGCTGCATTAGACTGCAGTGTTTAAAAGACAATAATAATGTAATTTCTCGCAAGTCTGATATTAGGTGTGTATATAAGAACATAAATTTATATGCATTTATAAATATATTTGTGTATTTATAACTATGCATGTATATATAAATATAGATGTACTCTAAATGAAGCAAAAAATCTTAAACCAGTGGGTCCCCGACTGGGGGAGGGGGAGTGGAAGTAATTCAAAATTCCCACCACTGATTTGTATTTAAATTTTCCACCAAAGTAGTGCTACGGGCCACCATTTTGGTTAAGTTCATGACAACTCTCTTACGTCGCTGTGATCGCAGTAGTCGCTCTGTCAAATATTATAACATACGATATACTGATATAGTAACACCTTATTTATCTTTGTGCGGGCCGTAGATCTGATCTCGAGTGACATTACATGGAGCTACACATGTGTGCGTCACCGCGCAGGGAAACCTGGCTTAACACGAGTGAAAACTGAACAAGTCATGGTCTTTGACCTATCACCTAAAGTGCCCTAACTGTGCTACATACTTAAGTGTGGCACAACCGGAGTGGAACTGGACTCATGTGTGACTTGCCATGCCAAACGACTACCATTGCGCGCACACCTAGGAACTGGTTACATTTAAGAATAAGTTTACGTGTGTTTAGCATGTACTCGGGACCGCGGCACTCTGCATATCGCCAACAGAGGTGAGACCATTCCTACGATGATGTCGCCGAACAGCCGCGATACGACTTCCGCGCTACCACGCTGCGAGGCGGCGAGTCCATGGGGTGAGGCCCGAGGAGCATCCAAGGTCGGGACAGGGTGTGCAACGAGACTGAATCAGGTGAGACCCCCTTCCCCCTTTCTCAATTCATAATGCTTCCGAAGTGCTCAGGGAACAGTGTGGAAGATGTAGATCTATTCCTCACACTTTGCGGTGACAAATTGAACAGGTATGGTGCATCACCTGGGAATGGGCCAGTACGAAATTGCATGGTGCAGCATGGGAATGGTGGTCACACTGGCGATGCATGGACTTGACCTGGATGGGCTTTAAAGGGGGATTGAGGAATCGGTTCTGAGATGCCGACGTCAGTGCAGACTGTTACGCCTAGTTTTATGGCAACAAACAGCGAGAAGACGAGTCATTGGAACACTTCATTGCTAGGAAACTCCAGCTATTCGGGCGCATGTTACCACATGCACCCATCCACGAAGCCCTTCTGGACATCACCAGAGGGCTGCACGGGCCCATGCAGCCATTCCTACCTACAACCACCGGAGAAGCAGTGGAGGACTACGTGAAGAGGGCGGTAGTGGCCGAATGCGGGCTGCCTCGCATGTTTAACATATGTGCCACGCTCCCTAGAGAATCCAGTCCGAGCAGAACAAACATAGCCAAGACATGCCAACCGCAGTCAAATCTGTCTATCCACCAGGGATTGACGAGGTGGAAAGGCCCAGCTGAGCCATCAGGCAGTGCGAGATGACCAGGTATGTCCTAAGGAATGTAAGTATGAAGGCAGGCCAGGTGTGTAAGTAGGTAGGCAGGGCCTTTAGGTAGTAGGTGGGCAGGTGGTTAAGTCAGTAGTTAGCAGGACAGGTATTTAAGTAAATCGCCTGGGCAGGTAGGTAGATAAGTAGGTTGGCAGGTCATGTAGGTAAGAAGTAGGCAGAGAAGGTAGATAAATGAGTGGTCAGGTAGCCAGGTCAGTAGGTAGGTAGGCAGGGCAGGTAGGTAGGTATCTAGGTAGGCAGGGCATGTAGGTAAGAAGGTATGAAGATCAATAAGTAAGTAGGTAGGCAGGGCAGGTAGGGTGGACAGTCGGTAGGAACGGCAATTTTTTTGGTAATTTGGTAAGCAGGGCTGGTAGATAAGTAGTTCGGCAGGGCGGGTAGGTAAGTAGGTAGGCAGGGCAGATATGTAAGTAGGTAGGTAGGACAGGTATGTTGGTATGTAGTTAGGCAGGGCAGGTAGGTAATTAGGTATGCAGGACATTCACATAAATAGAAGGGCAGGGTGGAAAGGTAGGTCAGTATGTAGACAGGGCAGGTCAGGTATGTCAGTAGGCATGAAGAGAGAGTAAGAAGGTCAGTATGTAGGCATGGCAGGAAGGTAGGTCAGTAGGTATAAAAGTAGGTCGGCAGGTAGGTAAGTAGGTCGGTATTTCGATAAGTAGATCGGCAGTTATTTAAGAAGGTAGGAAGGGCAGCAAGGTAAGTTGGTAGGCAGGGCAGGTATATAAGTAGTTGGTCATGTGGTTGGTTGGTAGGTAAGAAGGGCAGGTAGTTTTGAAGAATAGGTAGGTAGTAAAGTATGTAGGCAGGGCAGGTAGGTAGTAAAGTAGGTAGGCAGGGCAGGTAGGTAGTAAAGTAGGTAGGCAGGGCAGGTAGGTAAGAAGGAGGCAGTGCAGGTAGATAAGTAGGTGGGCAGGGCGTATTGGTAGATCAGTAGGTAGGAAGGTCATTTCGGTAGTTCAGTTGGTAGGCTGGCAGGTATGTAAGTAGGTCGGCAGATAGATAAGTAGGCAGGCCAGGCAGGTAGGTAAGTAGCTAGACAGAGGACGTAGATAAGTATGTGGACAGGTATGTAGGTCAGTAGGTAGAAAGGGCAGGTAGTTAAGTAGGTCGGCAGGGCAGGTAGGAAGCTATGCAGGTAGGCAGGGCACGTATGTAAGTAGGTGGTCAGCACAGGTTAGTAGGTAGGCAGAGCAGGTAAGTAGGTAGGCAGGGCAGTTAAGTAGGTAGGCAGGGCAGGTAGGTATTTAGATAGACAGGGCAGATAAGGAAATAGGTAGGCATAGCAGGTAAGTAAGGTAGGTCATTAGGTCGACTGGTATGTATGTAGGTAGGCAGGGCAGGTAGGCTTGGTAGGTAAATAAGTAGGTGGACATGAAGGGGTGTCAGTAGGTAGGGAGGGCTAGTAGGTAAGTAGGTTGGCAGGCCAGATATATAGGTAAATAGGAAGGCAGGTAGGTAAGTAGGTAGGCAGGGCGTGTAGGTAAGTTGGTAGGTAGTGCATTTAGGTTAGCAGGAATTTAAGGCAGGTTGGTTGGTAAGTAGGTTGGGCAGGTTGGTTGGTAAGTGGGTAGGGCAGGTTGGTTGGTAAGCAGGTAGGGCAGGTAGATAAGTAAGAATGCAGGGCAGGTAGATAATTAGGTTAGCATCGCAGGTAGGCAATTCAGGTAGGTAAGTAGGTCTACAGGTAGGTTAGGAGGTAGGTAAGGCAGTTAGGTAAGTAAATATGCAGGGCAGGTAGATAAGTAGGTTGACAGGACAGGTAGGTAAGTAGGTCGGGAGTTAGGTAATAAGGTAGAAAATTTATAAGTAGATGGACAGGAATGTGTGAAGGTAAGTAAGTAATTCGGTACGTGGATAGGTTTGTTTATGTATAGGTATGTGGGTATTTATTGAATGGTGATATACATATTTGGATAGTTAGCTATGGCGGTACTTATAAAATTATGTAAATGGGTGTGTGGGTAGGTAGAAGTGTAGGTAAAGATTTTGTTTTTTTTTTAGGTTGGGCAGGCATGTGGTTAGGTACATAGTTTGTTAGGGTGGTAGGTCGTTAAGTAGTTAAGTATCTACGAAGGTAATTATGAATGTTCTTAGTTAGTTAAGTAGTTATATATATTGGTAAGTATTAGGATAATTAGTAGGTTGGAATGTGGGTAGGTTTTTAGGTGTTTAAATATGGAGATATGTAGATAGGTAAGTTGGTAGGCAGGGTAGGTGAAAACGTAGGTGGTTATGTGGGTAGATCGGTAGGTAGGCAGGACAGGTAATTAAGTAATTTGCCAGGGCAGGTAGGTAGGAAAGTAGGTAGACTCACCAGGTAGGTAAAACGTAGGCAAGGCAGGTAGATTAGTAGGTAGCCAGGGCAGGTAGATAGATAGTTAAGCAGGGTAATTAGGTTGTTCAGGTGGAAGGCAGGGCAATAATGTAAATAGGTCGGCAGGTAGGTAAGTAGGCAGGCAGGGCATGTAGGTATGTAGGTAGGCAGCAGAGGTAAATAAGTAGGTTGACAGGTAGGTAGGTCAGTAGGTAGGAAGGGCNTAGGTATGTAGGTAGGCAGCAGAGGTAAATAAGTAGGTTGACAGGTAGGTAGGTCAGTAGGTAGGAAGGGCAGTTTGTTAAGTAGGTCAGCAGTGCAGGTAGGAAGCTATGCAGGTAGGCAGGGCAGGTAAGTAAGAAAGTGGGCAGGTAGGTAGATCAAAAGGTAGGAATGTCATGTAGGTAGGTCAGTAGGTAGGAAGGGGAGGTAGGTAAGAAGTAAGCAGAGCAGGTAGGTAAGAAGGAATGCTGTGCTGCTATTTAAGTATGTAGGCAGGGCAGGTGGGTAAGTAGGCAGATAGGTAGGTCAGTAGGTAGGCAGGGCAGTTATGTAGGTCAGTAGGTAGGCTGAGTAGATAGGTAAGTAGATCAACAGTTAGGTAAAGAGGTTGGCAGAAAAGGTATGAAATTAGGTAGGCAGCGCAGGTAGATAGGTAGGTGCGCAGGTAGGTCCGTATGTATGCACGGCAGGTAGGTAAGTAAATAGTTCGGAAGACAGGTACTTATGTAAGTAGGTAGGCAGTGCAGGAAGGTAAGTAGGTAGGAAGGGCAGTTAGGTATTAGTTAAGCCGGGCAGATTGGTTTGATGGTAGAAAGGCATGGCAGGTAGGTAAGTAGGTGGCAGGGCAGGTATGTATGTCTGATAGCAGGGCAGGTATGTAGGTAGGTCGGGCAAATAGGTAAGTAGGTAGGCAGGGTAGGTAGATGAGTAGGTAGGAACGGCAGGTAGGTATGTAGTTTGCAGGTAGGTAATTACGTAGGCAGGGCAGGTCGCAAAATATGTAGGCAGATAGATAAGTCGGTGAGAAGTTAGGTATGTAATTAGATATACAGGGCTGGTAGGTATGTAGGTCGGCAGGGCAGGAAGGTAGGGAATTAGATAGACAGGACAGGTAGGTAATTTGGTAGGCAGGGCAGGTAGGTAAAACGGTATACAGGGCAGATATATTAGTTGGTACCTTGGGAAGTAAGGTAAGAATGTAGGAAGGGCAGGTACTGAATTAGGTAGCCAGAGCAGTTAGATAAATAGGTAGGCAGGGTATTTTGATAGTTCATAAGTTTCCTTTCCTTCCATACATCCTAGATCGGCAGGTAGGCAAGAAGGTAGGCAGGGCAGGTATTTAAGTAGGTAGGGAAGGAAGGTATGTCTGTATGTAGGCAGGGCAGGTAGTTAAGTATGTTGTCTGGTAGGGCCGGAAGGTAGGTATCATACATCCGTCTCGTCCACCATTCATCAATTCGTCCCGTCTTTCTTAGATAAGTAGGTAGGCAGGTCAGTAAGGTAAGTAGGTCGGCAGGTAGGTATCTTCTAGCCGTCCATCCATTCATCCATCCGTCCCGTCTATCCTAAGTTGGTAGGCAGGGCAGGTAATGAAGTAGGTGGTCGTGTGGTTAGGTCGGTAGGTAGGCAGGGCAGGTTCAATTCATCCATTGGACCCGTTCATCCAAGGAAAGTAGGTAGGCACGCCAGGTAGGTAAAGCATATGCAGTGCATATAGATAAGTAGGTAGGCAGGGCATGTAAATAGGTCATTAGGTAGTCAGGACAGGAATGAACGTAGATCGCCAGGTAGGTAAGTAGGCAGGCATGGCATGTATGTAAGAAGTTGGCAGCTGAGGTAGTTAAGTAGGTGGGCATGTAGGTTGGACATTAGGTATGTCAGTAGGCAGGAAAGGAAATTAGGTTAGTGGGTTGGCAGGGCAGGTAGATAAGTATGTTGGCAGGAAAGTTAGGAAGCTATGCAGGTAGATATTGCAGGTAAGTAAGAAGTTGGGCAGGGCGGTTAAGTAGTTAGGCACGGCAAGTAAGTAGGTGGGCAGGGCAGGTATGTAAGTAGGTATGCAGGGTAGTTAGGTAAGAAGTTAAGCAGAACATATATGTAGGTAGGCAGGCTGGGCAGTAAGGTAGGTTAGTAGGTACGCAGGTCTGGTAAGTAAATAGGTAGGCAAGGCAGGAAGATAGGTCATTAGACCGGCAGGTAGGTAGGTCATCAGGTCGGGAGGTAGATAGGTCATTAGGTCGGCAGGTAGGTAGGTCATTAGGTCGGCAGTTAGGTAGGTCATTATTTCGGCAGTTAGGCAGGTCATTAGGTCAGCAGGTAGGTAAGTAGGTAGGCAGGTCAGGTACGTGATTAGGTAGGCAGGGTAGGTAGATTAGTGGGTAGCCAGGGCAAGTAGGTAAGTTGAATGGAACGCAAGGTAGATATTTAAATACATAGGCAGGTCGGTAAGTAGGTATGCAGGGCAGGTAGATAAGCGGGTGTGCTGGTGGTAATATCAGTAGGTAGGCAGAGCAGGTTTATAAATAGGTCACCAGGGAAGGTACATAGGTAAGTAGATCAGCAGGACATGTAGGGAAGAAGTAGGCTAGGCATGTAATAAGTAGGGGTCAGGTGGCTAGGTTCGAAAATATGCACGGCAGGTAGGTCGTTTTGTAGGAAGGCAGGGCAGATAGATAAGTAGGTAAGAAGGGCAGGTAGGTAGGACAGAAGGAAGTAAGGGCAGCTAGATATGTAAGGCGGTAGGCAGGGCAGGTATATAAGTAGGACGGTAGCGCAGGTAGGTAAGTATGTATTCCAGCAGATATGTAAGTAGGTAGGCAGGACTGACATGTTGGTAAGTAGGTAGGCATGGCAGGTAGGTATTTAGGTAGACAGTTTAGGCAGATATGTAGTTGGGCAGGGCAGATAGGTAGGTCAGTACTTAGGCAGGACAGGTAGGCAGGTCAGTTGGGAGGCAGGGCAGGTAGGTTGGACTGTAAGTAGGCATGGCTGGTAGGTACATCAGTAAGTTGGCAGGTCAGGTTTGTAAGTAGGTCGGCAGTTATGTAAGTAGTTAGGCCAGGCAGGTAGGTAAGTAGGTAGGCAGTGCAGGTTTGTACGTCAGTAGGCAGGCAGGGCAGGTTGGTAGGTCAGTAGGCAGGCAGGTAGGTAAGTAGGTAGGCACGGCATAAAGATAAGTAGTTAAGCAGGGCAGAAAGATAGATCAGTAGGTATGCAAGGCAAGTGGGTAAATATGTCGGCAGGTAGGTATGTAGGTCGGCAGGTAGGTAATTAAGTGGGCAGGTTGTTATGTTGCTCGTCAGGTAGGTAAGTAGAGAGGCAAGTTAGGTAAGTACGTAGACACGAGATAGGTAATTTTTTAGGCAGGGCAGGTTGATAAATAGATGAACATGAGGGTAGGTCGGTAGGTAGGCAGGGCATGTAGTAAAGTAAGTCGCGAGAACTGGTAGGTGGGAAAGTAGGTTGGCAGAGCAGCTAAGTAAGAAGTAGACATGTCAGGTAGATAAGTAGGCAGGCAGGGCATGTAGGTATTTCAGTAGTTAGGCATGACAGGTATGTAAGTAGTTCGGCAGGTAGGTAAGTAGGCAGGCAGGGCAGGTAGGTAAGTAGGTAGGCAGGAGAGGTAGGTAATTAGATGGGCAGGTAGATAGGTCAGTAGGTAGGAAGGGCAGTTAGATTAGTATGTCGTCAGGGCAGGTAGGAAGCTATGCAGGTAGGCAGNGTAGGAAGGGCAGTTAGATTAGTATGTCGTCAGGGCAGGTAGGAAGCTATGCAGGTAGGCAGGGCAAAAAGGTTAGTAGGTGGGCAGGTCAGTTAAGTAGGTAGGCAGGTTAAATAAGTATGTAATAATGGCAAGTAGGTAAATAGATAGACAGGGCGGGTATGTCTGAANAAGTAGATAGACAGGGTGGGTATGTCTGAAGGTAGGCAGGACAGTTAGGTAAGTAGGTGGGCAGTTCATATATGTTAGTAGATTGGCAGGGCAGGTAAGTAAATAGGTAGTCTGCTCAGATAGGGAGGTAAGTAGGAAGGGGGCATGTAGATAAGTAGGTCGACAGGGCAGTTATGTAAGTAGGTAGGCAGGACAGGTATGTTGGTATGTGGGAAGGCAGGACATGTAGGTAATTAATTAGGCAGGAAAAGCAGATAAATAGTTGACCAGGTCGGATAGGTGGTCAGTAGGTAGGAAGGGCAGGTAGGTAGGAAGGGCAGGTAGGTGGGTCATAAGGTTGGCAGGGCAGGTGATTATGTATGCAGGTTGTGTAGATAAGTAGGTGGATCCGAGAGGAGGTCAGTAGGTAAGCAGGGCAAGTAGTTAATTAGGTTGGCAGGCCAGGTAGATAGGTAAATAGGAAGACAGGTAGGATTGTACATATGCAGGGCATTTAAGTANGCCAGGTAGATAGGTAAATAGGAAGACAGGTAGGATTGTACATATGCAGGGCATTTAAGTAAGTATGTAGGCAGGGCTGGTAGGTATGTAAGTAGGTAGCCAATGCAGGTATGTAAGTAAGTGGGCAGAGCAGTCAAGTGGGTAGGCAGGGCATGTAGGTAAGTAGGAAGGCAGGGCAGATAGATAAGTAGTTAGGCCNGAGCAGTCAAGTGGGTAGGCAGGGCATGTAGGTAAGTAGGAAGGCAGGGCAGATAGATAAGTAGTTAGGCAGGTCTGGTAGGTAAGAAGTAGGCAGGGCAGGAATGTAAGTATTTAGGCAGGGAAGGTAGGTAAGTAGGAAGGCAGGGCATGTAGGTAGGTGTGTAGGTAGTCAGGGCAGGTATGTAAGTAAGTAATATGGCAGGTTATGTAGGTAGGTAAGTAGGTAGGCAGGGCAGATAAATAAGTAGGTAAGAAGGCAGAAAGGTAGATCAATAGAAAGTCAATGTAGGTAGGTAAGTAGGTCGCCAGGCAGGTAAGGAGATCAGCAGGTAGGTAAGAAGGTAGTTAAGGCAGATAGGTAAGTTGTTAGGCAGGTCAGGTAGATAAGTAAGTGGGCAGGTGGTTAGATCAGTATGTAGGCAGGGCAGGTAGGTAAGTAGAACACCAGGGCAGGATAGTAGGTATGCAGGGCAGTTAGTTAGGTAACTAGGTAGGTGGAGCATGAAGGTAAGGAGTAGGCAGTGCAGGTAGATAAATAGGTGGACAGGTAGCTAGGTCAGTAGGTAGGCAAGGCAGGTAGGTAGGTATGTAGTTAAGCAGGTCTTTTAGTTATGGAGATAGGCACATAAGATAGAGAATTAGGTTAGCAGGGCAGGTAGGTTCGACAGTCGGGAGGAAGGTCAACTAGGTAGGTAAGTCGGAAGCAGCTCAGGTTTAGAAGTAGGTCGGCAGGGCTGGTAAGTAAGTCGGTTAGCAGGGCATGTAAGTAGAAAGACAACACAGGTATGTTGGTAGGTAGGTAGGCAAGGCAAGTAGGTAGGTAGATAGGTTAGTAGGTAGGCAGGTCAGGTAAAAAGGTTTTTTTTAAGCATGGCAGCTGGGTTGGTCTGTATGTAGGTAGGTCAGCAGGTAGGCATGGCAGGTAGGTAGGTTAGTAGGTAGGCATGGCAAGTAGGTAGGCCAGTAGGTAGGAATGTTATGTAGGTAGGTCAGTAGGTAGGCATGGCAGGGCAGATAGGTAAGTCGGTAGGTAGGACAGATAGAATAGTAGGTAAGCAGGACAGAAAGGAAGGAATGTAGGTAGACAGGGAAGGTAGTTAAGTAGGTCGGCAGGTAGG
>NQII01011343.1:0-13342 GCA_002778355.1 Clitarchus hookeri
AAAATTGTCTCCAAGTCCATTTCTTTAACAAATTCGACATGTTGAACAAAGAAAGTTGTGGCGAATAAGGTCAAATTTTTTTTAAAACAGCAAAAATTAGCTGGGGAACTTTAATGTGACCTTGCAATAGCAGAAGATATATCAACATCGCTAGTAGAGAACCCTACATCACGGCTAAAAGAGTCAAAAAGTCCCTTGTATTTGACAAATAACTTAGCATAAAAAATTCACGAGCGGAGTAAATTCAATTAAAAGGAAGGTCAATGACTTTTGCTATAGNTTTTGCTATTGTTGCCAGCGAATATTTTCCGACAAAAATGATTAATCATATAATAAATGTTCATTTCAATTAAGGCATCAAAATTTTTGCTAGAAAAAGGCGGCTTTACCGCAATATTGAATTTCGCGGTTAAAGTAGTGATTATGAATGAAACCGGGAGAGAAAATATATAACGTAAAATTTGATCAAAATTCATATAAATGTACTTCCATTTGCTGCATTTCAGAGCTATAAATATTAGCAACAGAATGTGACTGCAATTTTTATCGCTTTCCTGCCAAATTCTAAGTAAACTATTTATCCATTACCCTTTTTATGATATCTTTATATTATTTTAACAAATGGAAACTAGCAAAATACACTGAGGCGACAAAGTCATGGGATATCAATAGGCAAATATACAGATGGCAGTAACATCGCATACAAAATGTATAAATGGGCAGTGCATTATTTGGCTTTCATTTGAATTCAAGTGATTCATGTGAAAAGGTTTCTGATGTGATTATGGCCGCATGATGGGAATTAAAAGACTTTGAACGCGGAATGGTAGTTGGAGTTCGACGCATGGGACATTCCATTTCAGAAATGGTTAGGGAATTCAACATTCCGAGATCCACAGTGTCAAGAGTGTGCCGAGAATACCTAATTTCAGGCATAACCTCCCACCATGGACAACGCAGTGGCCGAACGCCTGCACTTAATGACTGAGACCAACGACGTGTACGCAGAATTGTCAGTGTTAACAGACAAGGAACACTGCGTGAAATAACCGCAGGAAGCAATGTGGGACGTACGATGGACGTATCCGTTAGGACAGTGTGGCGAAATTTGGCTTTACTGGGCTATGCCAGCAGAAGGCCGACTCGAGTGCCTTTACTAACAGCACGACATCGCCTGCAACGCCTCTCCTGGGCTCGTGACCATATCGGTTGGACCCTAGACGACTGGAAAACCGTGGCTTGGTCAGATGAGTCCCGATTTCAGTTGGTAAGAGCTGATGGTAGGGTTCGAGTGTGGCGCAGACCCCACGAATCCATGGACCCAAGTTGTCAACAAGGAACTGTGCAAGCTGGTGGTGGCTCCATAATGGTGTGGGCTGTTTCTACATGGAATGGACTGGATCCTCTGGTCCAAGTGAACCGATCATTGACTGGAAAGGGTTATGTTCAGCTACTTGGAGACCACTTGCAGCCATTCATGGACTTCATGCACCCAAACAACGATGGACTTTTTATAGATTACAATGCGCCATGTCACCGGGCCACAACTTTTTGCGATTGGTTTGAAGAACATTCTGGACAATTCCAGCGAATGATTTGGCCACCATGATCGCCCGACATGAAAACCACAGGACATTTATGGGACATCAACGAGAGGTCAGTTCGTGCACAGAATCCTGCACCAGCAACACTTTCACAATTACGGACGTCTATAGAGGCAGCATGGCTCGATATTTCTGCCGGGGACTTCCAACGACTTGTTGAGTCCATGCCACGTCGAGTTGCTGCACTTCGCCGGGCGAAAGGAATTCCGACACGATATTAGAAGGTATCCCATGACTTCTGTCGCCTCAGTGTAGCTCATTTAAATCTATCTTAATAAAACATTGTTTTAAAAATATTATAAATTACAATGTTTTAAAATATTTATTAATTTTACTCTCCAAGGAAGTCTGAGAACAATTTGTTAATGTATTAATAGACTAAATTAAATATACATACAACTAAGCCGAGTCTCCATGTACTGACAACAACAACTACTACTTTTTACCTCACTTAGCCTATCGGCAGTCTCCATGTACTAGTAAACATGGTTATAAGGTTTAGAAACCAATTTCTAAGTACAGCATAACGTTCTTTTAAAAAAAAACACAGAGCAGCATTTGCTGCGCTATCTTTTTTGAGAGAAGAATTACAGCGACTTTCATACAATTAAAATTGCATTCCCAGTGACTCGCAGTCTAAATACTTCACATTTAGTGAGATTATTGTGTACTTACAATAAAAAAATGATTAACTAGGAAACTATGCTGGGTTTTGTGATACACTACAGAGTTTTAGAGCCAGTGATTGAGTCGTGGCCAGGACCCTTTAAATTGCACATAATCTTACAGTGCGATGTTAGAGTGTAATCTCATGTTATTCTTTGTGTGAAGACAATCTGTNCTTTAAATTGCACATAATCTTACAGTGCGATGTTAGAGTGTAATCTCATGTTATTCTTTGTGTGAAGACAATCTGTTATATGAGTGAGCCAAACAGAGTTTCTCCGATACTGACCGTCCGTGATTCGCGGGCAGACATATAGGACGCGTAACAATACAATGGTCCAATAACGAGAGTGGTTCTGAACTAAAGTGCATTGGAACACAACTTGTCCTCAAATATTTTCGCTACAAACAGATGCCCCTAAATATATGAACTCAACTCAGATATTTATGTTAAGTAAAAATAAACNCAAATATTTTCGCTACAAACAGATGCCCCTAAATATATGAACTCAACTCAGATATTTATGTTAAGTAAAAATAAAGAGCAAAATATTGTAAAATATCAATTTGTCTACTGCATTCTAATTGTAATAAAAAAGTTGTAATTTATTCACAAATATTTTTTGGAATAGTGTTGAGTTTCTTTACGAATTTAAGGATTGATTGTTGAAATACCAACATATATTCTATCTTGTAGTATCTGGTATTTGGCAACTAGCAGTCCAAATTGATATCAAATTCAGTGATATTTATTTTTTATGAGCGATTATTCCATACATATTAAATTCACGCATTATTGCTCTCATTCTCTACAGTTTCTAGTGTCGTGAAAAACTTTTATTTAAAAAATATTTATTAGTATATAAAATATTAATTATACCATTAAACATAGGGTGCAGGTTTATCACGAAAATATGAGTTGAAGATAATACGAAGATCTGCGGTATAAAGTGAATCATAAGAGTGATACATGGTTTTGAAGTTCGGAAGTGAAACAAATGTATTGTAAATACTTGAGCGAGTATTTACGAAGAAGCCATGAGTATTTTCAAAATGTATATTTGCGGTGACGTTATTCAAACCTTGTATAAGTTATGGCAGTCACAAAGTTATCTCATGGAAATTGCATTCTCACTTTGCATATATTTTCGTTATTCGAAAGAATAATTGGGATTTTAACGACATATTAATCATTTGCGAATGAAGATTAATGAAAGATTTGTGAATATCTGGCTTTTGGCTAGCACGTACAACATTCGAGTCTGATAATTGTGACAAACTAGGTCACGATTTCTAATGAAAGTATACTGTGGCAAGGTAAGCTGTGTTTTGCTCTGTGTTATACCTAAACGTTTACTAGTTTACACATCGGCAACTTAAAACGTAGTAGTGTATTTAACTTCACAGTAAGTGTGGAATGGGTGGTTCGCCGCTCTCTCGTGAGTGGCCGCAGTACATTCAGTTGCTCCCAGCTCCACTCTGGTAACTGGTTCCTGCTGCGTACGCCGAGTGTGTACAGTACGAAGCCAGCACCAGCTTTCATTGCAACACTTCACTACACCGCACTGATCTGAGGAATAATTTAATCTAATGCGTAATAACAAGTGCAAATAGAAACTCCTTTTACTTTATGCAATTTTTTTAGATTGAACAACTGCGAGTGCAGATGAAATATAATTGGCCTCAAGCCGAACCGTTCCTCTGGAAAGATAAGGAGCACAACCTTAATTTATATTAGTAACTGTATCAGGGCCTATGTAAAAAAAGTGGTTTTTGTACATCATTTTAGTATTTGATCCACATTAATTTTGATAAAACCCGCTTTGGTGAGAAAGTCTCAGTCATTCCACTTGCAATAAAATTTAATACAAGCATTTAAGAGTGGTTTTTCTGTAATCACACATGAAAATATGTTTCATTTCTCCAACTTCAGACTTTGAAATGCGTTCAATAACGTGGTTGTGTAACATTTACCTTCGGTAACGTAAACGTAATTGGTCGACTCAGTAAGCTCTGCTGTGAAGTACCATTTAATCCGGTGGTAAATATGTCACACTATCATCTTTTGTGTTTTGTGCACCGACGTTGGTACTCGACATTCAATTTGTAAGAATCCACTCATAACGTTTGTGAGCATTTTCTTGCAAACATCTTTATTGGTGAGGAAGAAAGGTAGCAAGAAAACTTCAGGTTAATGACAGCATTGACAATCTATAAACCTCCGTGGGCGGTTCAAAATGTTTCAGTGACTACGCTGCAGTTCAGACACATTGATATCATAAATTGCAGCATTTTACAACATATTTGCGTTGCTGGGGCGTTCCCTTAATAAAACCGGTACGTACATTTTGCCACCACTTTAACAATTCTCTCTTCCTGAGAATGCACGAAAATTCCACCTATGCTCGGCTGGAGTGGAATTTGCTTGCGTAGGAAATTAAATCACATAAGAAAAAATATCACGCCTGTTTCGGAAATGTCTTCTCTCCATTCTCGTACATTTGGAGTGAGTGAGCGAAGAGATTTGGGCATCTCTTAACTTCGAAGTCTTGAGAGCCGATGAGGATGAAACGACGTGAATATGGAGCAGCATCGGAATGCAACGGCGGGGGAAACGGGAGAGCCCCGATATAACTCGCCGACCTGTGGCATCGTCCGGCAAGATTCCCACATGCAAAAATCAAGGGTGAACCCCGCCTGGCATCGAATCCGTTTCGCCTTGGTGGGACGCGGGTAGTCTAATTACTGAACCAACTCGGCCCCTGTACGTTTGGAGGTGGGGATTTAGGCATGGACAAAATTTTAAGTGGAGTATTTTTTGGTGCGTCCATTTTGAATGGGAGATGGGCTTATGAAGTGGCTCTATGGTGAACCACTGGATTTGCATTCTGGAGGACGCGTAATCGATTCCCTGCCTGGGCCTTTTAATTTCCGAAAGAAAATCCAGGCGAACACTGATGGTGGAATGGTTCCTTAATACAAGGTTTTTAGTGTCTGAGCAGCTTTCTCCAGCTCTACTGACTGCCAAATACCTGGGGGCAGGTGAAACCCTCCATACATGAGCCAGCTTTTCTTAATTCGCTATTTATGGGAAAAGTGACGTTGTGACAGCCAACGACATATTGACCCAGATTTGATGTCGAAAGTGCTCATTTGATCCTGAGCTTGGCGTGACAAAGGCCGTAAGGAAGTCGATACGCTGGCGTACTTGATGATGAAGGGTTGGTCCGTTGCCGAGGCACTCGGGGAGCGCAACACAGCTGAAGACGAGCGAGCAATCGAGCGAGTTCTCAGAGAAGGGGGATGGGGTGTATGTGCCGCTCGCGTCCACAAACGACCTCATTACAGGGGCGGGCAGGACCTCCGATATGCCGCCCCCGGCTCCTGCCGCCTCCGACCGCGTAACCGGATATGAAGGGCGGCGTTCAGTCGCCGACACAAGGCGGCTATCGATTCCGTGAGGCCAGCAGGCCCTTTCAGCTGTTCCGCCGGAACAGCTATCTCCCGCCCGCGGGCCTTCGCTGGGACGACATGCCGCTGCACTGCTCCGGCCAGGTGCGTGATTGGGCGAAGAATTGTTTTGGACACGTGAGCGCTGCAACTGCGGACAGCAGAAGGGCCCCAGGACGTGATATGAAACACAGACGCCGGAAACAAGTCAGGCTCAGCTGTTTGTTGTCAACAGAATTGTAAGTATACACAGAGAATGTCTCAGCCGTAATATAATTATCCACGAGGACAATGTACGCAGATGCATTCAAATAATTCTGGACGACACAATAACGACAGAAAATATGAACTATATGCGAAGACAGGTAGACGTCCGTGTACATGAGACATCAATTAACGCTATGGAGTTTAATCGTATTGTACAATTTTAAGGAAAATAATAGAAAAATTATAACGGGCAATCCTACAGCATTGTTATACTAACTATGAAATCGAATGATCCATCAAGGTGATTTATTCCTGCCGAGATATTTATGTTCTCCCAATGTTCATATGTTATCGTGGCGTAAGATAAAGTCTTACATTTATTAACCAATAATCTATTGAAAAATACTATCTCACAAAATTGGCAAAAAAAAAACCATTATCTAGGATCACCCTTTTCTAGTTTTTCGATGTTGCATTCCAAAAAACGGTAGGCTTCAGCTGGCTTATTAAGAGTTAATTGAATGTCCCAAACCCTCGTTATTTCTACCATTGTTAAAGTCTACCAGGTTTTTCATGTAGAGTACTTCCCAATCAACTGTGTTTATCAATAACACCGTTAAATTTAGCTATCAGGAGGCAACTTCAGCGACTTTACGTTCGCGCCACGTGATTCCAAATTTAAATCCAACATAAGCGATAACCTGAGTGCCATTTTAAGGCGTACGCTAGTGGACTTAAAATTACCAATTGGCATGAACCGCGGCTATTATTAGTCTACATGATCAATTAAATGACTTAATTACCACTCCCATTCCTGCTATCATAACGTTTTGAATCCATAGCCTAACACGACTTGTGTGACTCACATCCGGCGACTGTTTGAAAGCGATTATTTTATCGATGCATACGATAAAAGTACGTTACTTAGATTTTCGATCATTTATGTAATTTAAGATTAAAGGCGTTTGTGAAATGAAGAAACGTTTATACACGATTTTCTTTTCAAGCCAAACCTATCGGATCAATATTGATTAGGTAAAGTTGAAATTTGTGTCTCGTTTCTGAAAAGCAAGCAATAAAATAGATCGATGAAACATTCATTTTCTGGGCTACCGCATGCCTTGGAAATTTCCGCTAGTTTTACCTCATGATATTCAGATTAAAGGAACCTGTAAACTTTAGGCACGATTAACACAAGCGGTTCTAGTTTACGCGAGCTCGCATTAAACTTACACTGCATAATAACTGTTCTGTTAGAGGTTGCACTATGTAATTGTAAAAGATTTTCTTAAAAAAAGACTCCAATAATAAAATCCACTTATTACGGTCTTCAGCGTAGAAAGTTTAATGGTAAGCGTAAGTATAGTAATCTGATATATTTTCTTCCATTTTTATTACTGCGAAAATTGCACCTACTACAAAATAAACTTCCTTCAAAGCATAAAAATTTCTAAATTTTAAAGCCTAATTCTCCACTAAAATACTATGTTAGAGATACCTATCATGGATACGAATTTTCCGAGGATTAATATTTGAAAATTACTTGACCATAAGGGGCCGTGGTGGTGTAGTGGTTAGACTATTCACCTCCCACCAAGGTAAACTGAATTTTATTTCCAGCAGGGTCACCTGCGTGATTTTCGCTTGTGGGAATCGTGCCGAGGGAGGTCGCTGGACAGCGGATTTTCTCGGGAATGTCCTGTTTCCCCCACCCTTGCATTCCGGTGCTGCTCAATAACAATCTCGCTTCACCTTCGCCGGCCCATCAAGACCTTCATTTTAAGAGCCGCTCAAATATCTTTACTCACTCACTTAATAAACAAGAACACCAGTTCCCTTGTTTTAATACTCTCTTTAAGAAAGCGTTTGGTCAGAGGGGAGCAAGGTTGTGGAGAATTTCGACTATAGTACATTAACGGCTACTCCCAACTTTTCTGAAGCCCTGCTAAAGTTCTTCTTCCAGGATATTCCTCTGACTCATGAAAACAAATCTTTANCAACTTTTCTGAAGCCCTGCTAAAGTTCTTCTTCCAGGATATTCCTCTGACTCATGAAAACAAATCTTTACAATGTACTGTAGAAAATTGCACCAAAGAGAAAACACACCTCTTTCGTGCGCACTCAGTGTAATAATATATTTCATAAGAACTATTTATTACTACTGCCCTACCAAAACCCATATATCTCCCTGTCTCCGTTCTTGTTAATTATGAATTTAACATAATAATTTATATATGAAATACAAACAAAAGTTCAATTTAATGAAAATAAGNTCTTGTTAATTATGAATTTAACATAATAATTTATATATGAAATACAAACAAAAGTTCAATTTAATGAAAATAAGATAATTTCATGTTAACGCAAGTATAAACTGCTTATGGTACATGACATGTATAAGTAACAACAGGACGCGACATACGTGGGGTGATTTTTCAAATGTTTGTTTCAAAAAGTGTGAAGAAATCGTGAATAGATTATGCTCGCCTTACTCCATGGTGAAATTGGCTCCATTTCCGGCTGGGCTGCCCTGGACTTTTCAATNTCTTGTTAATTATGAATTTAACATAATAATTTATATATGAAATACAAACAAAAGTTCAATTTAATGAAAATAAGACACTTTCGTGTTAACGCAAGTATAAACTGCCTGTGGTCCATGACATGTGTAAGAAACAACAGGACGCGTCAAACGTGGGGTGATTTTTCAAATGTTTGTTTCAAAACGTGTGAAGGAAGTGTGAATAGATTATGCTCGCCTTACTCCATGGTGAAATTGGCTCCATTTCCGGCTGGGCTGCCCTGGACTTTTCAATGTTGGTAACGTGGCGGACGTTGCCGTCGGCCCGTCTCCCCCACCATTGCATTTATTAACTGTTACACTTATACCCCATTTCATCGTCATCAGCCCACTGAATAACTACTCTCCTCTAGGTGCCGCCCAAATATTTTGCTGACGCGGTTAGTTAGATTATGTTCTACGTAAATGCAATGTTAGCGTATCAAAAATTCCATCTGTAGTCTCTTCGCTGTTTCTTCACACTTTTTGAATATAGTATTTGAAAAATGACCCCATGTTTGACGTGTTTGATTATTTCCTCAATATACCATGCATCACAACCGTTTCATACTTCTGATAAAATAAAAGTACAGTTTTTTTTTGTTAAAGTTAATATTTACTTATATTTTATTTGAAGATTAGAATATTTCATTTATAAATTATACGAATAAAAATAAACGAGTGATTTGGCAATGCCTACACTCCAAATCTGAATCAATAATATCAATAAGTGAATTAACGTTCACTGAATGCCAGTTGTTAAGCTACTGCTGACCGGCTAATCAAAAAAATTAACTGGGAACAAATGATTTATAGCATTNAGCACTGCCATTCTTGACATTCACTGGTAAATCACAAATAAATCAGTTAAATTGATTCACTATATTAATTAATTATCAGGCACTGATTACCAGTTGCCCAAATCTCACTCTTTATCACTGATTTCGATTAATTCTCACTGATTAAAGTTTAGAGTGTAGTGAGAAATAGTTCCAATGAAAAATATTATTACAATGGGTGCGTAAAAATGTGGTGCGTTGTATCTTTTGGGTATTTTTATAGACTCGGTTAAACCTTGTTTGGATGATGCAGTAGAATATCTTGGTAGTAGAACTTTAGCAGTGCTTCAGAAAGTTTTTAAGCAACCATGAATGGACTTTAGTTTCAATATTTGTGTGTTTCTATGTTTGTAGACCTACCTATAATTAAAGGAACTTTATTCCATATAGTGTCTCTCATCTGTTAAAACTGCCGAAGATATCCGAAACGTTCTCCGTTTTACACCCCTGAAGACAACTTCCGTAACTGAGGTCACAAACGCGTCTATCTGCAGACCAAGCATTTTTCCTGCTCGATTCGTTGGTGAGCGACATAAGTATGCTTCAGTAAACAAGCATAATTTTAGCTCAGTTTAGTATATAGTAGTTTGACGTGAATCTCCATCTCATCGACCATGTTGTGGGAGATGGACGTCACTAAGCATGGGACTGTCTTTGGGGATGCAGCACTACGGAGATTTCGTGTGCTTACGACCCCTACGGGACCTTTAGAGCCTACAGAAAGCGTGCAAAAAAATACGGCTAACGGTGTCCTGATGAAGCTGCTACCTTGTTGTGTTCAAAAAATATAAGACTATGCCTTGCCAGATAGTTTCGAGGTAATCCGGCCAACTGCAGTAATTTCTAGTTTGAAACCGCTGGAAACTAGGATGCTTGGAACAAATTTAGAGGTGCAAAAAATCGGAATAAAAAGGGTTATATGATACGGGCAACGCCCCAATTAACCTAATGGCTTTAAACGGGGGTAATTGATAATAAGCAACAGTTTTGAAAAACTTTACACAGAAATATCTGTTATTACTAACATTTGAAATGGTAGACGACTTTATATAATTAAAGCCGAACAACAGGATTCAACAGACTTTTTGTGACCAAATATGTAATTAAATGAATTACTGAACGCCTGTGTATGCACGAATTTAATACGGGATAACTTTTTTGCTGTGTTTCATCTACGTGGCCGATATTTGCCAATTTTACAGTAAAAAGTTTCAATTCATGAGAGAACAGATCTGAATACTGGTGTTAAAAAAGGCATAGAAATGTTTTCTGGCTGTATATAACTCTCTAGAAAAAATTCTGCAAATGATGTCACGTTTCACTAAACGAAGATTAGTTAGTACCTATTAAAGTAAAACCAATGAATTTTTGGCGGGAAGAGTTTTAGTGTATACATTCGTTTTCATTTTTGATTACTCAGCGGGCATTTAAAATTATCTGCTTTTGTTTGAAGCAAAATGTCATGACTTCAATAAAACAAGAATATTTATTTAGTCTCCAGATTTTAACAAAATAGAAAACCATACAAGGCTGTGTAGTACCGAAGAAACAACAGGTAAAACACGAGAATTTATTTTTTAAATCTTTGTAGGGGATACAACATGTAGTTCGACATGCTATTAGAGACATAGAAAAAGACGTGTTAAGGTAAAACCGGTGCTCTGAAAACGACCACTTAGGTGAGTCTACCTTCCATAAGTGTCTAAATAGTGACCATGTCCACGCGAGTTACAAGAAAATTTAATTAATGTAGCAGATGATAGAAAACCTAACCTTTAAAATTGGAAAGAATGATTGGGAGGAATTCTCTCCTTATGAAGAAATTTCGGCTTCTTTGTCACCTTCGAGGAGTTTTTGAGAAGAGAATAGTAAAATAATTCCTTGTACTGAGCATAACTTCAGCATTTATCCCGAAAATTATACAGCGTTCTTCCATTAACAGAAAACGTTTAGGTTTATATTTAAGACAGAAGAAAAATATCTTAACAGTTTCTAGTCTCTTACTCGGGTTCCTAAACAATGCTTATAAATAGACTGCACCAAGCAAGAAATCGTGCCTAAATAATCGAAGAGAAAAAATGGGTACAGTGCGGTTACCAGTTTCTTGATAATCGTAGGCTTAGCTAAGTCATAATATTGAACCACTGTTTTTTTCAATTAGCGCAGTAAAAACCTCGGACTTACACTAAGGGCAAAGGACACAGTCTAATCATACCAACATAATAACACTAAGGTCCGATTTCACAATGTTCGTTTAAAGTACCAGTAATGTAACCACATAATAAATATAAACGCCAATTTTAATCATTGGTTAGTACGGCACTGTTTCTCTACTGTCACTTTCCAGTAAAAACATTTGCTGGTTAACTAAGTACTGGTAAAGATAGATATGAAGACCATGCGTTAACATTTTAAATCGTGATTGGTTGCTGTTAAGTACATTGAGGTAATATTGGGAGAGAGTGCGCACCCAAGGTGCGCAGAAGGCCCTGCGTCCCAACACTGGACTGCTTTTATGCCAACACGACTGTCATAAACGACGTAGATAGTTTTTAATATAACAACACTGTTATGTTAAAAGTGCTTTGAAATGTTTGCACACCTTCTCCTACCAATTTCTAATCCAATAAGATTAAATTCAAATTGTTAAAAGTATTTTATTTTCATAAAATAAGTAGTGTTTTGGTAATTAAGTGATAACAGTGGTGTGAGAGCTTTAAAGAAACTCATTTCAAGTACCTTTATTGATACTTTAAGCCTCCATAATGATCGCCATGATGTTCGACTTGTTTTTGTAGCCTTAATTCGACTCAGTGTATTTTGCAAACCTCTAAAAAGTAAACTGTTAGCTAACTTAAAATAAGTACGTGGTGATTTGTTTCTTACAATAAAAAAATTGATTTTCAGCGTGATAATTGGAGGCATCTCAAATTCCGCGCCCCTTCCAGAAACTCCACCTAAATCCCTAGACCTGATTTCTTCAACGAGGATAGCCTTAATGTGAGCTAGATTTCAGAATGTTTGATAATAGCACCTGCTTGCATGATGGTGAAAAATTGTGTGTATCCTGATCACTAGTTTGTTAAATGTGAACATCAAATATACTGACCCTTAGCTGTAGTTCGGATGTAAGTGGCACATACTGTAAGCCAAACTGGAACCATGAGACTCTTAAATTGTTAGTTAAAATCGACGCCTACTGTGAGTTCAAACTTGGTGAAATTCGCATTGGTGTATCATTAACTAGATGTTGTTACCGTTGCCAATAATATGCTCAGAAGGAACCATTGAGTTGTCCAACACTTGTATACACTATCCGCGAATAACCCAAAAAATAAACACTTTGCTTCATTCTCGACTGACAAAAATTCAACCTATTTTAAATACGTTAAAGGGAACAGTTTAATGTAAATTAGAAATGTTTTTCATCGGACGTGTCTTCTTGTGTTAAAATGATTGATAATTATTATCGGTAACGGCGAGTAATAATTTCATAGTTGTGAACTATACGAATTGGGCTCAAGAACTACTCATGGATAAGTATTTATTTCACATTATTTTATTGGAATAATTCCCAAACTGAAAGTGTTTTTGAAAATGGCAACCTGGGACGAGTCTGCGAAAGTGGTGCTTCAATTCCTTAGTAAGTGATGGACATGTACGGCCACGTAATGGATGACAAGAGAGATATAAGTGCAGCTACCATTTGGTCATGTGTTCACAAGTCACCTGCGGAGTGAGTTCAACGTCCCATGTTCATTTCTCGACTAGTTTAGAAAGTTATTGATCTAAAACTTCCGTTTTTGATTTTAGGCTCAGTGCAGTTGTGTGCCTTCGCTCTCGTTTTATGAAAGGTTACCGCAAACCACAGCAGTCACACTGCCTTTTATACCTTGGTCGCCAAAAGCTGCCTTCAGAAAAACATACCTTATCTTCACAAACCATGCAATTTATGGTAATAATTTCTGAACGGGTAGTGTTGTTTAGTTAACATAAGAAGGTATTTAAAGAATATT
>NQII01011343.1:13556-30339 GCA_002778355.1 Clitarchus hookeri
GGACTGGCGGCGTGTGGCAATCCCAGCCACCCGGTCGCCGTGCGCCATGCGCCCTCGTCGCTCCTTTTCCTCCGTCGCGACGCCGCTCTGGATCATCGAAGAAGGCGTGCCGCGTGACACAACTGCCAACGTGCTCCGCGACACGCGACACACGCGCGCTCAGCACTGCCACAGGCATGCCAAACTTCTAAACGAAAAAAAAATGCTGCAATATATTTTTAGTCTTAGTAATTAAGAAATGGTTTTAAAAATCGGCATGAATGACCTTATATGGGGGCATGCACTTGAGAAATATTACAAAAACATCAATGCTAAAAAAAACTAGTTTTGAGTTATATTTGTAGTATTATTAAAATAACTAGCTTTAGTAATGACTTAATAAATATGTACGTATTTTTTTAAAGATAAAAATAAAAAAAATATTACGATATATTTTCTTCAGGAAGAATACTGGAATGCTTTTACCAAGATGGCCGAAAGCAGACACAAAGTTATTATTTCCGGAGGCTTCTATCATCATACAGTTCGAAATTTTAAAGCTTTCGCCTACAGACGTGTCGATTTTAACAACAAAAACCGCGGATAAACTGTACAAGAATATGAGAAAATATATTTCGACGAATAAAAGCACGAAAAAACTGAGAAAAATCGTAAAACTAATGTTCCGTACATACAGGTGCATATAAATAAATACATATCTGAATGCGGCAAACTAAGTGGTAAAAAAAAACACATCAAAAGTCACAGGCGATTGGCAGCCTTTACAATTATATACGAAAGACATCGTAAAAATTAGTACCCAAGTGTTTACTAACAACGAGATATATAATTTCATGTACACAAAAATTGTAAATATTCACGCAAAGTTTGCTGCAGAAAAAAATGCGATTACCATTAGATTAAATGAACATAGAGTTTCTCCTGCATCTTAGTTAACAGAATATGAAAATCCGTGCATAATAATTTGCCGTTATTGATTTACACATAATCCCGATGTTCAGCTACTAAGAAACAATTGAATGTATCTCAAGCTTCAACGCATTATTAAAAAATTCATGTTTTTAAACAATCAATTTTTTTCTACAAATCTGAATGTTAGTGTTTAGTTGTTATAGGCTTTTTTTAGGCGCAAAAATTATTACTTCTTTTTATGGTATCATAGCAAACTAGATCATTATTTATGTTTATTCGCCAATCCCGTGCCACTGTCATATTATTTTAAAATGTGGAATTCAAAAAATATTTTGGAAACTTAAACTTATAATATTCTCGGCGTGACGCCACATGCGCACGAACATTCCCATGGAACTAAATATGAACACCATCTCCGCATGCTGGTACGAGCTTCTTAAAAATAAATATTCGTTACCTGGTTTTGCCAGCAGTACGCNATGAACACCATCTCCGCATGCTGGTACGAGCTTCTTAAAAATAAATATTCGTTACCTGGTTTTGCCAGCAGTACGCAAGCCAGAAGATTTGTGAGAAAAGCGTGACTTTCCGAGAATTTTTGTTTCTGTTTGCACAGCCTCCGGGACTTGCAAACCACTTGGCCCAACCAGCCAACCACATCGCACTTTTCCAAAACTACAGTCACCCGGCCTGTCTCGTCTGGCTGGCAGACTTAACAAATTGCGGCAGTGCAGTGACCTGATGTGACACACTTCGTTGCTATACATTTCTCTGCCCGCTAAAGATATTTTGCAAGATTATTTCATTCACCCGTTGAGTCAACGAAAAACCAAATGGGCTGCAACTGCCACTAACAATTTCAAGATAAAATTAACAGATATGTGCCCAAATTACTGGATAATTATGTTATTAACAGTTAGTAATCTTTGTTTTCATTATACCTAAAGTGTGCGTTAAAATTTGTTTACCAATAACTATGTCAGAAAAAATTCAGACAAAATATAATTAATGTGTAAAATTTTATGATATTTTCTCTTTTTCAATGAGCTTATTCTTTTATTATATATTAAAAAAATCATCCACATGACTATTTCATGTGTGCACACCCCAAAATTAGTTTTTAAACACAAATGCATTACTTAAGCGTATATGAAAATATTTTCATCCGCGATTCCTCAACAACATTTTTTGGTTTGGCCAACGTTATAAAAAAAAAAAAGTTGGCTGAACATCTATACTACGTATTATTATTAGTGGAACGCCAACAAATTTCCAGCCATTTATCAGCCCAAGTCTTACTGACATTTTACATAATTGGCAATGTGTTGGCATTATATGTCATTATTTACATAACGCCAACCAATAGACAACTTTATGCCAGAGTTGGTTAATGAAGTACTTCACAAACCAGCTCAAAGGTTCACAAAATGCACGGACTTATTTCTTTGCTGTCTAAGTAACAGTGGCCAAGCTACATTACAATTTACATTCTGTAAATATATTCGGCAGGCGTTCGGCGCGAACTCATGCCCTTTGCGTTATTAGTTCGACGTGCTATCCTCTAAACAATTATGATTGCACATTGGAAGTGTATTGATGAGATACATAGGGTACCATTACGATTCACTATATTGTGTTACAATACTTAGTATATTAATTCATTACAATTTGCCACTTTTAATATCTGTATAACTATCATCCTGTACGATATAAACTGATGTAGTTATAGTTTTTCCTTACACGCTTTCTAGTATGGCAAATATATTTTCTTTCTAAGCCTTTTGTACTGTCATATCTCGCAATGTGTACAATTATGAGCAATGTTGCAGAATAAATATATCATACATATGTGTAAAACTGTACAACTTTAACTAATGCTGACGGGTATTGCCATATTCCAGTTTTATTTCAACATAACATACAACCCACCTAAAATTCAAAATACCAACTAAACTTCAACTATAAAAAATCTTAATTCCAGAATTAACTCCTTCCGAGTTCCTGCCTCACCTAGATGTCAGTGACCTTAAATGGTGTAACAAATTCATCAAAAGTTTATATTAATAAAAAAAGTTACTGTTGTATAAGCGTGCATAAGGAGAAATAGTAAATACTTTAGTAGGTGGTAGTAAATCATATTCCGAGCAAAAATGGTTCTATAAACATGTCTCTAAATATCAACTGGTATAAGACTACAGCTGTTTGAAGTTGGCGTGTCTACTACAGCTGCGCACGCAAGGGCGGAAAAGGTAAGCACTCAGAACGCAATAGAATAGGACCGCAGTGGTATTATTACATTGTAGCAGCTGTAGTGCAGTGATAAACTTAAACTCTGTTACGTACAAATGTGTCGAAACATGCCGCACACCTTTACACGTGCTGAATATGCTGAATTGCCATCCGTTTACTTGTTGGTGATGGAAATGCTCTTTCTCCTTGTCGGGAATACTGCAGACGGATTCCTAACCGCTGTCAAATTTCGTCTGACCGTTCACGTGAACAAATTGTACGCGAAAAATTGGAGTGGAGTGGAGTGGAGAGATTTGGGCAGCTCTTAATGTCGAGGTCTGGAGAGTCGATCAAGGGTGAGGCAAGGTGAGTATGCAGCAGCGCCGGAGTGAAAGGGTTGGAGAAACGGGAGATCCCCGAGAATACCCGCCGACCAACGCCATCGTCCTGCATGATTCCCACATGAGAAAACCCAGGAGTGACCCCGTCGGGAATCTAAATCGAACCAGGTTCGCTTAGGTGGGAGGCCAGAAGTCTAACCACTACAAAACCGCAGCCCACTGGATGAAGAAATTATTCTTCGTTCAGTAGAAGGTAGTCCTGCGACAGGCATACGCAGAATTTGTGTACGTCTGAGAAGCGTTCAACATACACGAGTATGATGAATGTTACGTTTCAGTGGCTTGCATCCTTTTTATTATCAACGGGGGCAACACCTTCACGCAACAGATAAAGTTAGACAATTGTAATTTTGCAGTGTTTAATTGCTCTTCGCCGATTATTTCCATTAAAACTGTTCAGTGATGAAGCTACTTTCACTCGTGACGGTACCACAAACTCCCGCAACTCACATCGGTGGCCTCACAAAAATAGAAATGCCGTTGTTGAAACAAACTTTGAACATCGCATCTCCGTAAATGTGTGCTGCGGTGAATTGACAATCCGTTAAAAAGGATTATTGCTTTACAAAACCGTCTTAAAAAGCGAGCGTATGTTTACGTCTTGGAAAACGAGCTTCTGCTATTACTGGAATTTGTTCCTTCAGCTACAAAAATTTGTATTTTCTTCCCTGCATGACGGGGCCCATGACGTAATAAAACATTCCCTGAACGAAAGATTTTCAGATCATACTCCTTTAGATTATTGATTGTGGTGATAGATGAAAAGTGAAGTCCACATGGAAAGAGTAACCAGAAAGGACGAGGACAAGGACAAAAGGACTCCCATCAGGAATTGCGCTTCTGTCGTAAAAGCACACTATGACGACCTTTTGAAACTACACGTTCTATTGCCAAGTTCATTCTTGACTTGGAACAGTACAGACGTAGAGTGCTAATGATGCCTATGCGTTGTAGCTTCTGCGGTAAAGCATTTACAGCTTTGCGCAGCGTGCGTCGACAAGAAATAACGACTTACAGAATTAAAAGTTCATGTATGGTATTTCAGTGCAAACTCTGCCAGAGGCAGTTTACACGGAGTGATATTTTCAAGAGACATTCTAAAACTTGTAGCACTGGTCCTCTGCAACTAAAATCAGCACCTAAGTTAGCACCGTATTCATCGCAGTTAGCACCGCACTTAGCACCGCAACCAGCACTGTGCTTACCACTGCATACACCACCGTACTTATCACTGCATACACCACCACACTTATCACTGCACTTATCACTGTACTTGGCCCAGCAATTTACACCACAATCAGCACCGCAGTTACCACCTCACTCAGCACCGCAATTAGCACCGCACCTAACACGACATACACCACAAGATAGTAGTGGTAACATACATCTTATCAAGCAAGATGCTACTCTACCCATATTCATTAATGCTGAAGATGAAGATATCTCCCACGAATCACGTCATGGAAGCCTATTTCTGAATACAGTGAGGTGCATCATCGCTGGACCATCAAATTGTGGCAAGAAGTGCGTCCTAATGAGCCTGCTGGAAGAAGAAAATGGGCTTCGGTTCGAGAGCATGTGCCTGTATTCAAAATCACTCCAGCAACCTGAGTACCAACGACTGGCACGAGTACTGCAAGCTGTGGATGGCGTGGGTTATTTCCCTTGCAACGAAAATGATGCAGTCGTGCCACCGAGTCAAGCATTGTCAAACTCGATATTTGTCTTTAATATTGCCTGCGAGAAGTAAAAGTGCATCAAGGAGTATTTTAGCATTGGACTGCATGCAAAGTTGGACTGAATTTACCTAGGTCAGACTTATTCACGCATATCCAAACAGCTGATCCGTGACAATGCAAATATTTTAGTGTTGTTTCACATGGACGATATGAATTTGCGGCATGTTTACGAAGACCGTGTCAATATGGACATGACGTAATCAGATTTCAAGAGTCGGTGTGCCTTGTGCTGGAAATACAAGTATGGATTTTTGACGATCATTAAGGACTGGCCCCTATATAAAATGAGGTACCGACAGGAATTAGATTAGTTCATCACCGACCGTCGATAATGAGTTACAGCTTATCGAAATTCAGGAAAAGTAGCCTCAAGATGTGTCTTGATAAAGACGAAGAAAGATGTTGTCTTGTTCCAAGAAACAATGGAACCTGCGATACTGGTAAAAGAATAATTGGAAATGTTGGCGAACCCGAACGATCCGAGGATGCTGCTACTAAACATTTTTTCCTCAAAACTGCTAACGGCATCTTCTCGGAACTATGCAGTATGCTGACTGAACAAAACACATTCTTTCGCAACTATTTGTCCGATCTCAGGGCGAAGATGGAGCGTGTGAATACTGAGATCGTCCGCGATATGGTGGCTATAGATTATTACGTAACGAGTGTTCATAGACTAATTGCAAACATATTGAATTTGGCCTCTGCGCCAAATGAAGAGAATCTGAAAGGGCTGAAAGATTCAATAGATCATACATTTGCTACCTCGTTTGCCCGTTTGACCACGAAAACTGATATTTAGAACCATAGCCGGGTCATATTGGATGCCTGCAGCGAACTCCTGGGCAATATCTAAAGTCCTTTGATGAAAATGCACAACGGAACCTATAAAATAGAGCAACAGTAACAATTTTTATTCAGTGCGATGTTGGACCTTGCTAGCGAATTACAAAGGACGATTAAGTCTGTTCGCTGGAGTTATTTACTCGCCACGAGGGCTAAAATTTCGTGCGACATTATATATTAATAAAGTTTTAAGCCCGTTACTCATCGTCTCGAAGTGCTCAGGGATAGCGATTGAGCATTGGTAGTCGTGAAGACTGAAATAGACGATACTGCTGAGCCTATGAACACGCGGAAGCATGATGATGTACAAACATATCGGGAGAATGGATCGGATGCGGATTTGCCAATCAAGAAAAAGGTACAGGAGAGAGTCTTTTAACCCAATGCTCTGATTTGTCGCTATATATGATCGTACAAATCTCGCAATAATGAAACGACCTATGGTATACACAGGCATAATGATAAATGTTTCCTTGGTGCTAATGAAATAGAGTTTCTACCTGGTGGGACCATCAAAGTAGCCGATTACAAGACACGTGGAACCCCCGGGCTTTACAAACTCCTATTTCGCAAGTAACCAAGATAGTTTACAGAATCAAACCTGCTGGAATACAATACGTTGTTCGAACTCACGCATGGACTTAACCAAGATAACCATTGTGGGACATGTGTTTACAAGGACGGGGGTGTTTATAACGAAGACAAGAACACCGACTTTGTATTCTGAGACGACCCGAATGAACTGGTCGATAGATTATGACTGCTGCTCGCTTTGCAAATTGTTTGAAATTACTCCTACACTAACGAGATAATTTTAATCATTGAAGAACTGAAGGAAGGAGGCTTCATAGAATGAGTAGATTGGGAATCACTAAAGAAATGCACACATCTGCCAGACGCAACTACCGTCGTCGTAAGGCCGTGATATGTGGGATGGACGACCTATTTAAAGCCGACTTCGTCGAGATGATACTGTATGCTCGAGTCAACAAGGGATAAAAATACTTGTTGACTGTCATCGATGCATATAGCAGATTCTCCTGGGCCAAGTCGGTCAAGTCAAAGAATGCCCGTGATGTCACCGAGGCCATGGCTGATGTGCTGCATGAAGGACGCATACCGACTAATCTACAAGCCGACCAGGGTAAGGAGCAAAGTTCAAGTCTGTGATGAAGAAACATAACATAAATCACTATTCCACATACAACAATCTCAAAGTTTCATCTCCGAGTAGTTCAACAGGACTCTGAATGGCAGGATATGGAGGCATTTCGTTTGAATTGTGAACTACAAGTGGTTTTATATACTCTTAAAACTCCTACGCGAGTAAAATTCTACCATTTACTCAACTACACGCATGAACCCCAAAGACATGAAAGACGACTCTCTGCTTCGAACATTGTACAGTTACGTGGAAAGGAGCGACCCATGCTATCCTAAAACCAAGGTTGGAGACTTAGTGCGCATCTAGAAACCGAAAGGCATCTTCGGGAAAGTATTTACAGTGAATTGGAGCACCAATCTCTTTCGTGTGCGACGTATACGCAACTATGCTCCGAGGAACTACTTTCTCGAGGATCTGAAAAATGTTCCCATTCATGGAGGCTTCTACGCTGAGTAAATCCTGCCTACAAAGTTTCTAGATGTGTATTCGGTCGAGAAGGTGTTGCTAAAAAGACGTTATGGACGGTCGTATATCAAGTGGTGGGGTTTTCCAGTTAACTATAATTCCTGGGTCGACGATGCGTACATCGAGTGGTGAACACCGAAGATTGCAATTAAAATACCTTCGTGTATGTGTTTACTCATGTCGTACTTTACTAAATAAATTTTGTCTGAAAAATATGTCATGTTTTATTTATTTTAAAAAACTCCCATTCGGTACAGGTCGACAGCACTCTGGTCGATATTAAATTATCTCTGATATTTGAAACATGAGTTACCAGTGTGCTCTAGTGGATGATACTAAAAATAAATGGACACTAGATATGTCATGGCATGGAAGGAGTCAAGCGAATACGAGTAATTGACGGATTAAATAACCAATAAAAAAAATTGGCAAGGGTTGGTCGTGGTGGAACCTCTGGGAATGTAAGTTTTTCAAAAACATTTTAAATATTTTTGGCATGTTTTATATTGTTTTAAATGTTTTGTAAATGTTTAGAATTGTTTTGGGTTCAAGGTTATTTAAGGTCATGGGCACGGGGTAAAGGTAAAAGTCAAATATCAAGGTCGAGGTCACCGACATCTTGGATGGCGTTTGGGTGACGTCACAACATGGCTACCGACTGGAAACCCCAGCCCCTGCCCGACTCCCCATTTATATTATATTATTGTATTTTCATTCAGCATTCGTTAACAATTTACTACAAAAAAAAGGTTGAGTACCCATCTCCTCTACACAGAACAAATTTTCCACTGTGTGAATTTAACAAAAAAAAAATAATAATAAGAACCCTTTTCCCCTTCACGGAACAAATATTCCACTTTGTGAATTTAACAAGTCTCTCTACTCCGTCTCTATGCCGAACCACGGGCAAAAACGCTTTTTATATCATCCAACGCCTCACGCAAAAAGTGTCTGGAAGGTCGGAGATCATACTCCTCTCTTCTAAATCATCGAAAGAGGTCGCTTCCATACGTCACATGCGCCGCGCATGCCAAAAGTAGTCTCTTGCAGAGCGGAGAGGAGGGGAAGTTGCGATTCTTCAAGGAAACATCACACGGATCTGCGCCGTGTATGTGTTTCAACTCTCTGTCAAGCAGCAACGCCGGTCAACGGGGCCCACTTGAGTCACCACACAGGTAAATGCTATGTGTCAGTAAGTATCCATCCCCACGTAACACGTAGCGTATCTCTTTACGCCATTTCTAACGTGTAGGTGTCTTCAATGGACGTGACAACCGCGGGACACTGTTCATACTTACCATCTTTACATTAGTCCACAACACTCTTATTGTACTGCGCAACGTATATCACTTATTAGCTGCAAGCCAGTGGGCTGCCGAGTTGACATTCTCATCATCAAATGTGGTTTTATATCTAACGAGAAACACAACATATAAAGTTAATATGCGTGTTTTTACAACTATAATGTTTTCAGGCACGAAAATGTTGCTGTTTTATTACAGGATATACAGAGGCTCCCGAAATTAGTCGGTCGCTGCCCTATGTAGTGTATGGCCGTATAATATTGTTTTACTGCATAGTTCCTAGTAAACAAAATTTTTTCCAGATAATATAGGTATTATCCAAAATCAAAAATATTACAAAAACGATTTCTTCTACCGAAAAATTATTGCATATATCTGCTGAACACTTTCGAATAAGTGATATGCATCTCAGGTAAATATTAACTCACCACATTAATAACCACTATAAGAACCATGCCCTCATTACTTTAGTTCATCTTTGGACTCCCTTTTTGGCTTATCTCTTCTTACAAAAGAGTCTGCATGTTGGAAATTATTTTCGAGATTTAATCTTGGTCCATGTGATTCCATTCTTGTCTCACCCTCCTCTTCAATTCTTCTTTCGAGGTAACCAGTGTCCTCCTGACTCTGGTGTTGTTTATCACACATATTCTCAATATGGTTTAAATCAGGTGATTGGGGTGACGTTTCGTAAACCTTTGGACATTTATATACAAACCATTCTCGCACCAGACGAGGCTTGTGTTTCGGATAGTTGTACTGATAGAAATATAAAGTCTGTAGAATACCTTATATGTCAGCACATCTATGCAATCTGTCTTTAAGGATTGTTAAGTAAACTTACTTCTTCATTGTTTTCTCGATAAACACCAACTTACCCACTCCACCTGAGGATATGGAGCCCCTGACTATAACATGGCCGCCGTAGTGTTGTATTGTTGGCTGCAAATTCTTATTTTGGAACTCATAGTTCGGATTCCTCCACACCATAACTCTACAATCTGACTAAAAGGTGTTAAACTTAATTTTGTCCACAAATATCACGTCATTTTATGACTCTTATTCCTTTCTGATATGGTCTTTGACAAAGGCAAGTCTTCTATTCCTGTTCACTTTGTTTACGTATGGTTTCTTCCTCAAATCTCTGCCATTATATCCATTTTCTCTGATTACCCTTCGATTTTTTTTTTGGGGTTCACATGTGTTATACATTCCTAAATGAACTATGCAATAATTTTCCGTTCACATAATTTTGGATAACATGTTATTTTACGTAGTAAAGACCGTCTCTGTCGTTCGTTAATCTTTCTTGGTCCTCCTATCTGTGGTAGAGATTCAATTCTATCTTCCTTTATATATAGTTTTATGTCACAAACTGTACTTTGAGGAATATTTACTACTGACGAAATATTCCTCGCAGATAAGCCCTTAGCATGATGGAAGGTGACGAGTTGTAACAATAATGCATTGCACCTCTTACGCCCCATCTGAAGGCAGTAGTAACCAGCAACGCAGAATGATACGGGAGGTGTCCTTGCGCCTNATTGCACCTCTTACGCCCCATCTGAAGGCAGTAGTAACCAGCAACGCAGAATGATACGGGAGGTGTCCTTGCGCCTGCCTTCGATCTTGGCTATGGTAGAATGTGCGGCCACATTGCATAAGCTATTGCTGGCGAATTTTACCAAATACTGAGGTGACATGACATGGCACAGCTTTAAGGCAAATATTGGCTATGCACCATAGTTTTTCCTTAATAATATATGCCGCTAATGCAACACTGCACGTCAGGCATCCCGTTCTATAGTTGTGTCACGTAATGTTCCTCTGGCACTTGCTCAATGACAATATTTGATTACACGTTATACACACATATCCGACTTAATATTATAGTGAGTATCTGCAGCTATTACAATATCCTAATAAACTCTAGCGAAAATGACTATCTTACGAGGAGGCACGTGCTCTGTTTTACAAAATACGTCACCAGTCGGGAAAGCAGTTGTCCTAACTGGCTATTCACTGCAGTTCACTGCCCTGGACACAAAGATTTCAGAAAACAAGTCAAAGTGATGATATGAAAGTATACTTTTGGAAGTCATAAATTNACTGCCCTGGACACAAAGATTTCAGAAAACAAGTCAAAGTGATGATATGAAAGTATACTTTTGGAAGTCATAAATAATTTTTGTGGTAACTACTTTGATGTCCATCAATGCTTTTGTAATGCCTTGAACAATGAATTTTGGATCCGAATGTTCATGAGACTTCAAGCGGAGACACTATTACCTTTTTACTGGAACGTATGTGGCAATGTTCGTTGCTGGCCACTCGAGTACTTCCGTATGAATCTGACCCAAATATTTTGAGATAAAACGATTTAAGTATGCATATTTTACCAATGTCATAGTGTTCCGAACTGACGTGTCTTGAAAGAAATCAACAGGCGTAGTTTCAAGTGTGTGTTATTTACGTAGATCAGCAGACTGGGTGCACATTTAATAGTTTCGTAAAGTAAAAAATTTATATATACTTATATTTAATTTAAAATACTTTGTGATGCCGCTGAAAAGACAAGTAGGCAGAAAATAAATTATAATTCGTCAATACCCCTTAAACCTTAAAATAACAGGAACCTAAGAAAAAATATTTGTACAATTTTGACCTGTTTAAACGACGATGATTTGAGGATCCAAGAGTGTTGTTCCAAATCGTCACTTCATACGCGCACCTTCTGAAAGGACGCGTCCGTTCTAAAACGTGATCGCCATCAGTTTTGCAGAGCGATGTAGAGAGGGCGGTATGCCAGACGCAGTACCATCGTTCTCCCCAGCCACGCATCCGAGCCGGGCGTGAAGATAAATTAGTCCGCTCCCATTTATTTCACGCTAATTAGTCCGTGGCCTCCACCCCTGGACGTTTGATTGAAGTGCGTCGAATTTCCACTCCAGCTATTCCATTCCAGGCTACAAGAAAAAAAAGTAATGATCTGCTCTGAAAATAATTGTCATATTAGTAATGGATACTGATGGTCGGTGCGGGAAGCCGATTAATCATATAGTTTCCAATACTGTTCGGTCGGGTAGTTTGACCCGATTTTATATACACCCTTTAAGGGTTGGAATAACGGTACAGACTACCGCCACTATTATCTCGTTAATAAACCACGAACCAGTCTACACAAACAACCGTTCCAGTCGTCGCGCACAACGACTGCATTATACAGTTAAACTCCTATAGGCTGAAAATGTCAGAGAGCGAAAGCCGATTGTAATGCGATCACTTAGCATGTTCTTGCCGCAGATCGTAAATCATTTAAATTCTGTGGATTTTGGAGAGAAAAATGAGTTTGCATGTCATTTACACGTACTTACAAAGTTGTTTTATTAAACACCAATAAGGCGATGGACGAAGTGAGAATCATGTTTGCTTTGTTATTTGAAAATTAGTACGTCTTCAATATAGAATCAACACATCACTAGTGGAGGCGTATATCAATATTTAAGTTCTTGTTATTGTTTTTAACCAATATGAATGCTATTAATCTTGGAACACTACCATTTCGTTCTTTATCAAACTTGATCAAGTGCCAATGCTAATATTAGCAAAGAAAAGTATATTTTAAACACTGTTTCTCCGTAGTAATGGTACCATTTTTTGCCTCAAAAATTAATTTTTTTATGACATTTACCGCTACGTTTTCATAGCAGGAAATAACCACGTTAAAATTAAAGTAACGAAGATGGCTTTAAAACATTACCGGAATTTGACTGAGCAAACTATTAGTCTTTATTTCTGAGATATTCGCTTCTTTGTTGATCGAAATAATTTATTTCTTTGATCAGAAAATAATTTCCTGTATATAATTAAAATACTGCTCATGTATATAAAATAAAATGAAAATACGTCAATTATATTTATTCCATAGGCATGTTTTTAATGTTTTGTATTAGAAACTTCTTTAATATATTTATCATCCACACGCATATTGTAGACTAGCGATAAGATTTCTGATAGGAAAACAATACCTTTATAATATTCTGTGTCAATTATTACCTTGCGCAATTTTACATAAAGTCAGTATTAGTGGATGGGCGTACGTCAAAGTAACAAAGTTCGAAGGATTGTTAATGGAAGGAAGTTTTGCTTACCAGTAATAAAGTCACACAATAAGGCATATATCCATGCTGCAGCAGGTGTTTTTCTTTGTATTTGTTATGTTATGATTATTAAGTATATTCTGAAGATGTTTTAATTTGTATTATTATAACTAACACGGTTAGATGAGCAGAACATTTCAGAGAGAATTCCTGATATATTTAGTAACGATTTTATACTGTGATATGAACTTTCGATGACCACAAACCGAACAGAAAGGACGTCCGCGTTAGGGCCTTATTCAGTGTATGGTTATAAATGCCATTAGCGGTCATGAACGAACCTCGGGAAACAGTATTTTTGTGCTATCTTTGACAAGTGCTCTATATTTATGAAATTCCGTGCTGCAGTGTGGCGTTCCGCTAGCCGCGGTATCCGTAGATCATCTGCGACCACAATTCGTTTGGTTTGTTCAAGGATACCATGGAACAGTAACTACCTTAACTAGAGCACTGTTTCTATCCGTTGTAGTGGAGTNGTGGAATTCGTTCCCGAGACTCGCGCGCGCTGAACTAGTGTGGTAAGACCGAAGATTTACGTTACTCTGGCAATTTTTTTGCATACGATGAATGAATTTTGAGTGTTGTTTATTGCCCGTTCGCGAGTTACGTAGATTTTAAATAGCAGTTGCGTCCAGCAAATGTTTATTTTGTACTGCGTCACCAAGTTATTTTTTTTCGCACCCACGTACATTTTCTAATGGACTGCAAGTTCGCAATAAGTGCGTCAAGAGGACGAACTGTTATAATCGCGAGTGAAATACTTTAGTCAGTATCCAGTACCTCAGTGGGGGAATTTTCTGGGCCAGTTCTGCGTTACCAGTAGTCCTGAGAGCAGGAGCTTGTTGCCTCTACAGAACTAAAGCCGCGACAACCACTAATAGAGCACGCCACTCTTAAGACTTTATTCTTTTTACATGCATTTTTCAGTAGCAATAGAAAATCTAATTATTTATTTGGATATCATACTTTTACAACATTACTACTTAAATATAAAATCTATGACAATCCAAAATGCCTTGTGAAGAAGCATGAAATCGGATACATAATAATTTATTAATACTGAATAATAAACCTTAAAATATCTCGACAATTTACTATTCAATTGTATAAATTATTAAAACGGTAACATATATAGGCAAATGGGATAAATAAAATTTGATCTTTATCTATCACAGAACTGTCGTCAACACCACACTATAATAGAGACTCCAGCAAAGCATTTTTGAAGCACAGCATACCGCCCTTCACTGCATGTGCACCTTACGAAGTGTAGGTTTATTGTGGTTTCAAACAAAGTGTGTTTGGCGTAACTAAGTTAATTGTTTGTATCAGGGCCATGACATATTTTGTTTTTGAGAAAAAATTACTTTATTGTTCTTATTTTGTTGCTTCAAACAAAGATTCGGCTGGTGAAACTGAATATTGGTTTGACCCGAGTTATATAAAACAGTTTCGGTTAATATAAAATTTTCGCAGTTTGACAGACGTTCGAACCGAGATCGCTTGCACCCAAGCACTAATGCCCGGCCACCTCAGCTAAAGCAACTACTGATAAAATAGGAATGATTTTGAATACATATATTTCGAGTACTGGCCAACGTGGGTGAATAAATATTTCGAGTTTTACAGCTTGACTTTTTAGTTTTCTGTTGAACTTGTTTTATTATAATGTTGATACCATTATTAGGCCTCAATAAATACACCAACAAACAATGGATCTATCCTTACTGTCATAAAAAATAAAAACAATGGAGCTTTATTTCTGTATGAAAGTAATCAAATTAGTGGCCAAAGAAATATTTACAGTTGATACAATTAAATATTGACAGTCTAATTATTTTTGGCAAAAAACTGAGTGTTTGGCAATTGAAGAACGCCATTTTTTTAGATGAAGAAAATATATTTTGAGGCTTTTCATATTTTATTTACAAAACAAAATATTTTGGTGTGTAAACTTAATATTATTTGTTCCTCTAAAATCAAATATATTGTTAGAAGGAACAAACATTTCTCTCAGTGTGGAGATTTCCTCTGCCAGCGGTAATGGTTAGTGAACTTAGATGTAGTCTTTTTTTCTCGAATGTAGCCATATTATTCTTCGGTTAGCTGCTGGGCGTCAAAAAATAATATATGTAGTCACTTGTAGAATAGTCTTATGCTCTTAAGTCTCTTCTGTAATTAGGCGCCCTGGCGTATAGTGCCCGCTACAGTCTTTAGCACATAAACAATAGCACACGATACGATCTTATGCTGGGTGTTCAGAATTTGATGGGCATATTTCTAAATTATGGTAGGGCACACCGAGACAAACGTTTTGATATTAGGAACATGCGTCTGGATACGCGCCCCTTTGAGCTACAGGCATCAAACGATGCGCACTTCGTTTGAATTTGGTGCGCTGCCTGGGCCGGAGTGGAGCTTACCTACAGGGAGGTTGCAGATGACGGACCCCAATCCCCGCGCGTGACGGCAAACAGCTGATCGCAGTGCATAAACAGTGAAGTGCGGCTCACCTATACGAGAGCTGTTCGAAGTGACGTCCTCCGACTTGCAAGCAGGCGTTCACGCAACCAACCATCTTGCCACGCACTCTGTTTAAAAACGGGAATGTGTGTATATTTAAGAAGAATTATAACACTGCCTTAGTTTGCAACTGCAGTTCAATTAATTGTTATTTCCTGACATTACGAAGTAATACGGACTAGCGGAAAGGATATTCAGGTTCAGATATATCTTTTATGAAACAACCACTTAAGGCGATTATACAGTATTTGTCTAGGGTGGCAATAAACGGCACGGTAACTCTCAATAATGTTTGGATCCACACCTCTTGGAATCTGGTGATGGAAGGAGAGATAGAGACTCGTGCACATTAAAGCTGCATGGAAGACTTCCAAGTTATTTCTGGCACCAGGCAAGATGCATAACAAGCAGAGATTTGTGAAAACCATTAAAGTTTATTCACACCGAATTGGGTTGTTACGATTTCATAAGAACCTGACATATATTTCTCCTCTTTCATTTGAGTATCCCAGCGCCAAATCCTGATAGCTACAGCAAAATGTAAACTCCTTCACATGCTCGTCAACTACGGTACACGTTAACGCAATTGGCTAATTGCTAAAAAAAAAAATGTGGCCAGTGAAACAAAACATATGTCATGCGTATTATGTCTCTTTATTTTTATCTGTACGTCCGTGGCCGAGTCAACCTCACACATCAAAATAAATATCGAACAGAAAAAGCATTTGTGTGTTATATTGCAACTATATCAAATGCCAACGAAACTCTTTCGTATTAATTTTAAATATTTGCTGACTATAATTGTTGCCCGAAACGCGAAAAACAAATTACTGCACTTGCCCACGCAATTTTAAAAACGTAATAAAACTGAAAATATATTCGTAAAATATAAATTGTTTGAACAAAATTTTGCCACTTACAAAAAGTATTATAATTACAGAGAATATGAAACATATGTGATATCAGTATCACATGATGGTTTCAATGAAAATTACTTCTGACTATATATACGCTATTTAAAAATATTACAAATTAATTT